>JAQIYK010000459.1:0-14200 GCA_034700465.1 Rotylenchus robustus
CACATTTTAGGACATTTTAGACCGTTTGCAGGTTTGGAAAAAACTTGTAAAAAATTTTGGTTTTGCCCCCCCCCCCGTTATTTTCATGCCCCCCCCCCCGTTAATTAACAAGTACCCAATCTCCCACAGCTGGACCACCAAACTCGGCATATCGTCATCATATCACCTGGCCAATTTGCATTCCAAATTGGCACTTTCATCACCAAACAACCTTCTCTTCCTCCTCCGGGGGACACAGTCACCCCTTTCAATTATCTTCACAGTCCAACCACTCATTTACTTCTCGGAAAAGTCACATTTTTTCTTTTGGGCCTTTTTTCGTTCGCCTTGCCTTGGCCGGTCCGCCCGCCTCGCGCACAACAACCAATTTACGACGCGGCGCATAATTATCTTTTTTAATCTCTTTTTTCTTCCCCCGTTTTTTTGATGTCATAGCGAGCACTTTGGACCGAAGGGATGTTTTCTCTTCACTCGATGTACTTCCCCAACACGATGGGTTCTCCTCCGAAACAGTCAAGGAGGGGGACAACATGGTCGAGCAGTACATGTACGTCTTCCGCATCTCCGGGTTCACCATCTTCTTCCTCCTCCTTCCTCTTCTGCACTTTGATGTTCATCTCCATCCCGCTTCTGTTTCTTCCGAACATTGCCTCCACGACCTCAACTGCTGAGCAGCAGCTTCTGCTGGACGACAGCAGCAGAACCACCCGAAGTCCGCTGCGTATTCCGAACGAGCTGATGAACCCGGTGTACAGGCAGCAGATGCGCCAACGGCTGCGAATGTTGGACATGCTGAGGAGGTGAGCCAAAACTTTTATTCAGAACAAAGTTTTTGTCAAGCGGGATTCGAACCCGCAAACTTGGAGGAGGGATAGGACCCGTCCCATATAGTAATCTAACCTCCCTTCAGCGATCTCCACTCTCTTCCCACTTTCCCTTTTCGGGACTTTTTTGCTGGTTTAGAAAATACAAATGGAGGACGAGTAGTTCAACACGTTCAAAAGACATTTCGTGACTGGTCCTATCCGTCTTAACTAGAAACTGGGACAAGAAGTTCAACACGTTCAAAGAACCCATGTTCTAACTGGTCTTGGTCCTAACTGGTCTCGGTTTTTAGAAAAGCTTCGCTGGGCGTGCCGCGCGCCTTTGCGCCCGCTGTGCCCGCTGCCCCTTCGTCTGCCCCTTCAAACTCGCTGCCCATCCCGGCCCATCTGGCACTGCACCACCACCGCAACTGTTTCTTCTCCCCCATCAATTGCCACCTTCCGGTGATGGCGGTCCAACTGTCCACCACAACCAACAAGAGACGTACGGTGTACAGTACGCCTGCACCACGGTATCTACGGTACCAGCAGGACACGCCGATGGCATCGGCGCGGAGGGCACAACGCCAGCACAGAGTGTGGGGCATGTCCCCCTACGGAAGTGAGGAGGAGGAGGCGCTGGCGGAACAGCTGGAACAACGCATGCGACTGAGGCGGAGGAGATGAGCCAAACAGGACAAAACGGGAACGAGAAGTTCAACACGTACAAAACGAGGACAAATGAAAATGCGATTGATTTGAGAAGAGCCCAAATTTGCCATCCCTTTGTTGGCGATCAAATATTTGCCAGATTTTCACAATAAGTTAATAAAGTGTAGCGACCCAAGGGCAATTTGTTTGTTTTCTTGATGAAAACCCCAAAAATTTACCTGGAAGAAGCCGCGTCCGAAGTTGTCCGTCAGCCGGATGATCGGCGAGCCGGACTGCACCGACGAAGCGCGCCCCGCTGCCGGAGCCGCTTGTCGGAAGGACGCGGCGGACGCGTGCGCGGATGGCGCGTGCTGCTGGCGCTGACGCTTCTCGGCCGCCTTCCGTCCGACGCCCTGCAACAACGCCAACAGGTCCGGAAACGGCGAAGACTGTCTTTTGCGTCTCCTCCGCCGTCGTTTGGTGTCCTGCAACGCGGAGCCCAACCCGAAGTTGCGGCCCAAGTTCAGATACTGGCCAAACCCGCCCGATGAGACGTCTGTCTCCGTGGGGTTCTGCGAGTTAGTGAACGTGGCCAGGATGTTCTGTAACAATAAAGAAAGTTTGGATTTTTTGAATACTTTTTTAGGCTAAAAATTTGACCTGTGCCATGTTGGCCACTTGTTCCTGGCGCGTCCCGCCTTGTGGGTGTTGGATTTTGCGGAATACATCCACAAATTGGTTGATCCCGCCAAAGTTTGCCGGGTCCTGTTGCGGTTGGGGCGGTGGTTGTTGGGCTGTTTGTGGATTTTGGGGTTGTTGCGGTTGTGGTGGTGGTTGTTGTCCGGTTGCAGCTCCCAGAAAGGGTTGGATAAAGGAGAGGAAGTTCTGCTGGGCCTGAACTGCTTAGGTCAATCACTCAGGTTCAGGTTTTGTAATTTTTGGAAAAATTGGAATTTAGGATGAATTTTTCGATGTACGACATAATACAGAACTGGAAATGGTTTGTTTACACCAAAAATTGTTCCCAATTTTCCTCACTTTGGCTGTTGAAGTTTGTTGAAGGATGAAGATGGTGATGAGGTAGGTTCTGACGAAGGAGTAACAGGAGGAGTAGGAAAACAACAACAATCTGTTGCCTGGCTCCGCGCAACTCATTGGCTCCGGCAACAACAAAATGCACTGTTGCGCATCTCCCTGTAGTGATGCTCCAAAATATTGGGGGAAATAGGCCAAGTCCAAGGTCAAAAAATGACGATGATGGACATTGGGGTGGTGGGTTTGGGTTGCGTGGGCTTGTGGTCTGGTCGGAGAAAGATGGGGGCTGAGATGGCTTCGGAGGTGTCTTTCGCTCACCACAAACCCCTCGGGCGATGTCCTCCCCGAAGATCCCATCCTTCCCCAATCCGCCCCATCTCCCCCTCCAAATCGTCCTCCTTATCCCCAGCAGGTTTTCACCCATCCGTCCCCCGCCAATGTCGTCAAATGGCCGACCGGTGGTTGCTGGAAGGGGCGACGGGGCGAAGAAGTCGCGCAGAACAACCCCAGCACAACTCCACAACAGCAACCAACCAAACAATCCCTTCCCAAGGCCGTGAAAGTCCCCCTCAATCCATTCTTTATCCTCCTCCTCACCCTCCGAATGATCGCGCACAAAAATGAGTCACATGGGAGGGGAAGAATGGGAGAAGATGGGGGAGAGAGAGATTCCTTCGATCGAAAAAAGAAAGCCAAAAAGTAACCAGAATGAGGGGGAGATGGACAGAAGCAGGCATACATTTGATTTGAACCTGTTCCCGACGAAAAAGAATGGGGCAATGGACACGGAACACAAAAGCTAACAAAAATCAAGTCCAAAGATGTAGCTTAAATATGCCAAAATGGTCCAAAAAATTTTTTTAACTTTATTTTGATCCATAACTTCTGGATAAGAACATATTGAACATCAATAGCGGGGGATTCGGGCCTTCAGTGCATTTGAAGAATTTGGACATTTGAGCCAGACAAATTAGGATGTTTGACGTTTTTCAGACCAAGGTTCAATTGGATTTTAAAAGCAAAAAAGTGGTTTGGCGTTTTTTGGAAATATTAAAGGTATTTTTTGGGCATCTGTTCGGAATATAGTTCATCTTATTGTCAATGGAATTCCATTGGCACGGTGGTGGTGTTCTGCTGCTGCTGCTGCTGTTGTCGGTTGTGTTGCTGTTGTTTCTGACCTGCTCCAACTTGATGGGTTGTGCCCGCCCCTGCCGGTGCCACTTTGGTGGTCCCTTTGATGCCGACATTCGTCGGGTCCACCATCTGCAAAATGTCCCGTCGGATTGTTTTGTTCATCGTCAGATAAATCAAGGCAGGCAAACCTTTTGGGAAGGCACATTAGGAGCACATACAAATAAATTAATGTTATAAATATTACAGGTTACGATATATGCTTACCATGTGCCCACACCCAGAGGAAGGAGCCCAAGTAGATGATGAAGTCGCTGATGCGGAAGAACTGCATGTAGATGTAGATGAGGCCGCAGAAGGTGTTCACCGCGGAAATGGCCAACACTTGGAGGAAGGTCTGTGTGGGGATACGGTAACGTAACTCATCAAGAATGAAGGGTTGTTGGGTACGGTAACTAACTTATTGTTGCTATACAATATTAATTGTCTGATTCGGGCAGTTTAGAGATTATTACGGTAACACATTGTTGGACAACAATTTTGCCAAAGACAAATGTTTTGAATTGTATTTGTAGTTTTTGGTCAAAATTGGAACAATGTTGGCGTGAACGAGAAATGAACCAATTCGAAGATTTCCATTTTGGCATTGGAAACCAAAGTACAAATGGAACGTGCACAAAGGGTTTGTTCCAAAAGAATTCCAAAAAGTACCGTACTCCTCTCATTTTGCCCTCCTAGCGGTACAATTTTTGGTAAAATTATAAATTAGAAAAATGGGATATTCTATATTCTATACAGTATTTTTGCCTTACCGCCTTTTGGGCTCGCGTACTGCTTGAATAGCCTCCTCGCGTGGTTTTGTAGAAGAACATGACGGTGAACAGAAGGTAGGAAGTGCCGAGTCCAAAGGTGACTAGCCAGTTGTGAAAGGTTTGCCAGTTGTTGTAGTACTGTAATCGGGGAGGGGAGGAGGAATTGGCCTTGGGGGAACACTTTGGATAGCAAAACGAACAATGGAGCCAAAATCATCGATGTAGCCAACTGAAATGGGGGTCAAAGGTCAAAATAACTGATCAAAGGTCAAAGATCAAACTGACCGTGCGGGTTGAAGAACCAGGAGAAGTAGATGCCGCTGAACAGGATGGGCATCTGGGTGACGGCGATGTAGGAGGCGTAAATTGTGGGCGGAATAAGCCACAGCCAGGCACGTGGCCCGCGGTACAGTCGATCACCCCAATGGGGCGAAATCATCTCCACACAACGGTTCACAGCCAGCAGAATGTCCGCCGATGACTCGATCACCCAGAAAACTGTGGCGGGGGAAAGGAGGGGAAGGTAACGAGTAACGACCATGTCTGGACATCCCCGCCGATAGCGCATTTGGTTAAAACATCGATGTACGGTATCACAAGTCGAGCAGGTTTGTCCCCAAACTGGTACCAACACCCAATTCGGGTTCGTTCCCCTCCTCGGGCTTGGATTTTCAAATATTTTCTAAAAAAATATTTGAATTTCTTAGGCCAGTATCAATTCCCCAAAATGGGTCATAAAAAGGTCATTTGTCGTGTAAAAAGTGACCAAAGTTATTTGGAATAACAAACAGAATCCGATGACGCCGGCCCAGTAGATCAGGTCGGGGTAGGAGCAGAACACGGTGCCGGTGATGGCGAAGTAGCCATGCATGAAGCAGCAGATGAACAGGCACAGGATGTCCACGATGCCGATGAAGAACATGAACTTGTAGCACGCTTGTTGACGATGCTTCCAAATTGACAGCAAACCTTTAAAATGGCATTTAAAGGGCACTTTGGGGGTCAAATTAGTGATTATTACAGGGGATGTAACACAGCTCGAACAGGACGAACTGCATGATGAAGGAGACGCCGAGAGCAGTGTGGGCACGCTGGGCAAGGGGCACATCCTCAACACTGTACGCGCTGCAGTTGTACAGGCGACGGTAGTCCACCGGGCGAAACAGGTACAGCTCCATCTTGACGACGCGAAACAACGAACGAATCGAAGGAAGGAAGGAAGGCTGGTTGAGGTAGAATACAATATACAATATATACACTGAAAATACGGTAAAAAACAGGACAAGTTGGGAGTATATCGAAAGGTTACTGTAAAATTGGCAACACTTGGACTTGGGACGACTTGGACAAAATGTGAGGCACAATGTGCTGACAAGAACTTATTTATATTATTGGCCTAGAAATGCATGTGATCTATAATGTGGGTAATGAACCCACACATTCGGCACAGTTACACCATTCAAATATGAACAGATTGGCATGTTCAGAACAATGGAGGGGAAGTGCTTATTGAAAAAACGGGAAGTTTCTGCCGGTTATAACGAACGGACGGACGATGAAAGAACACATTTGGACACATTTGGCACTTTGCAAGGGATAAGGACTTACTGAAAGACACTCATTGTTTAGCACATTGCGGACCACCATTCTTGAACAGTGCCAAAAGGGACATTTTGAGCATTTTGCAATTAATTGCATTTTGGCAATGCACCTTTTCCATCACCTATTCCATTTATTCATTACCCATCCGATATTCCTATTTCCAGTCCCATTTCCTCTCCGCTTTTTTTAGCCATTTATTCCCTCTAATTGCACTTTTATTTTCCGGTAGGTACTGCTATCACCCCTTGGGACACCCATTATTTTTTTGAGGTTATTTTTTGTTTGATATTCCAATAAATCATTGAAAAATTGTAGAAAAATTATAGATAGAAAGTCCCTTTAACAAAGTTGACGACCGCTGAAGAATTGTTATATTACGAATTACGATTTTGCGTTGGTTAATTTTAATTGGTTATACGATAGACAATTTGAAATTTGCAAAAAGACAAAATGCCAAAAGGAAAAAGTCATAGGAGTAGGAGCTAGAGCTGAGCTAGGACCTAGGATAAGGATATTATTATTAGGATACGCCGACATTGACTAATAAGCTAATAGCTAATAATAAAAAATGAATACGAATAATTATTTAATATAGTAGGAGGAGTAGGGGTGGGAACTGGGAACGAATAATAATTAAAAAATAAATTTGGATGAATAAAGCGCATTGAATGGGCGAATATATATGTCAATTTTTAAGATGTTTGCATTACAACAATTACGCAGTGGTAAGGAATGTAATAAAGGGAGGAACATGTACCAACAACAAAGTCATCAGGGCGATCTAGCTTGTCTTCAAGATGAACAAAGGTATGAAATCTGAGCCTATTTATTAATTATTATTAATAAAAATTTAATAATGAATTTTAATCGTGATATCTGATATGTATGATTTCTATTAAGTTTTTGATCTTCATATATTTTATTTAGTGACCTAAGTTCTATACCTTTGCCGCCAAATGGACAAATGCAACAAAGTTGCGAACACAAAGGTATAAAATTAATAATAATAATACTTACTTTTAATAGAAATCATACACTGACTTTTTTAATTATTTATTGACTGCTTTAGGTCGCCATCCAGCCGAGAACGAAGGCAGCGGGAAAAAAGCTTCTTTCTTTTCTTCACCGACGCAAAGTTTGAGTTCGTCAAATATATCTAGCATAAACAGCAGCGGCGGGTCCATACATCAAATTAATGGTGATAATACAAGGCCAAAGCTGCCTGAAACCAATTCTATCTACCCATCGAAAGAGAGAATTGATCAAAATGGCGAAAGAAATCTTTCAACAGCGTTGCAAGGGGCATTTTCAACACCTTTGACCGCAACGTCAAAATTTTTTAAACGGGTTCGTTAATTTTTCTCGAGTAATGTTACAACGATCTAACCCTCTTAACTTAAAGAAAAAATGGAGTTAATTTTGATCGACCCATATTTAAATTAAAGACTTACCGTCTGAAAACTTCTGGCAGATAATAATTTTAAAAGAATTTTTGATCCAAAAGCAAATACAGCTTTTCCAAAACAGTTATTGAAAAACCAGCATATATTTAAGCCGATGGCCCAACCATTCATGAGACCAATAACACAGCCATTCATGAAGCCACTACCAAACCACACCAACGCCGCTCCAAATTCGTCTTCGCCTCCCACACATATTCGCGACTACAATGGTCATAATACATCGCTACCCGCAAATAACAATCAAGGCTGTTTCAATTCACCTCCTGAAAAGGATGCTGAATGTTCTTCCTCACCTCCTCCCAAGAAAAGATGGTTTTTTCAAGCTCAAGAATGTACTTCGTCTCCATCGAAAACAGAATCATATACAGCTCAGAATTATACTCCATCGAAAGTTACAGAATCATACAGCGCTCAATATACTCCAATTACGGAGTCATACAACACTCAGAATTATACTCCATCGAAAGTTAGGGAATCATACAGCTCTCAGGATTATACTCCATCAAGAGTTACGGAAGCATACAGCGCACAGAATTGTACTCCAACCCCATCGAAGACAAGAAAAAGTTACAGCGCTAATAATAACGATTCTTATATCGATGATGAAGATCCGGTATGCTTATGTTAGTTAGTGATTTTTGAAAAAATTGGACTATACCTTAAGTTCACTTTTAAACCTGCACCAATAATGTTCATGTTTGATTGTTCGCCGATTACACCATTTTTCACGCGTGCTTATTGCTTCAGCAACCATTATCCGTGCGAAAATTTGATTATCGACGGTTTGAACATAGCCAATAATTAAAATTAACATTACCATTTTAGGAGAGCGTTACATATGCACCGAACAATATTACATGTATGATGTTCTCGAAGGGTTTTCTTGCACGTCGTTTTATTTCCCAAATTTCTTGTCATTTACCAGTTAACAATCTCTGAACTCCTAAATTTCGTGCAAAGGAAAATGTGCATCGAATAAACGTAAAATTGAAGAAGTATTTTAAAAATTCTTTTTGACAAAATTCAAAAATATGTTTTCATGATGATGGAGATCTCAAAGACATCTTGAAAATGGATGCAAATCTATTTTGCATAACGAATTTTCTGACGATTCGTTAAAAAGCTGAAAGCAAGATGATTTTCCTAGAAAATAAAATGATGTGCCTGGTTTGTTTATCTTTGGTTTGTTTAGGTTTTATAAGGCCCGTGTATTTGGGGATAGGAGGGCAATGCGACAAATTATGGCGACAAATGATGCGAAAATGATGAAAAGAATTGGGGCCAATGTTGTCGGATTTGATCAAGAAAAGTGGTATAAAATTGCGATACAGGTGCATCTTTTTTTAACTTACAATTTAAAATGCAAGTTACGTACTTTTAAGGTGATGGTAATAGCTTCCGTGAAGAAGTACGAGCAGCATCCAGCGCTAAGGTGCGGTAAGCTAGTGGATTTCAATTTATAAGTATTCTTAAGACGACAATTGTTCGAAACATCCGGTTCGGATCTCGTTGAAGTCAATCCGATGGATCAACGATGGGGCATAGGTTTGGGGATGAATGACTGGCGGGTACGAGAGAAAAAAATGTGGAAGTAAGCAATTGGATAGGTGGACTAATCTGAGAAAAATTGGGTTTCCATTTAAGGGGCCTAAACTGGTTGGGTCGTTTGCTGACCATTCTTCGGGACAAGCTTCTGGAACGTCCCGAATTCAAAGCGGAAAGGGCACAATTGCTTGATGAAATGAACGAATCGTTTGAGTCCGCAAAGTCGGTGGGATGTCTCCAAGAGGACGTTGGAAGATCGTTACATACCTAAGCACGTACTAAGCGAAAATTTATTTTTTGAATTTGTCCCCATTTGGGGTTTACTAAATTTTGCACCTTCGCATTATACCACACCTCAACCCTTTTTACACAGATATTCAAAACTTTTGTACCAACAAATATCAGTTATCAGGACAATCTAAACGGGTAATAATATTCGAAAATTGATGTTTTTGTTTGTTTCTAGGCACGGGTCTTTCATTTGAGTGGTGATCTTTCAGGTCAAATTTTTATCCGGGTAGCGGAATCTGTCTGCCCGGATCCGTGATCCCAAAAATTCATTCAACCAATTTTGTGAGAAACCTTTTTCTAACCTTTTACGTTATGAATTAATATATGTATCTATCTATTGTTTTTTAAATATTCCTTGTGATACAAAAGAATAATTTTTTGGATCGGACTAATAAATTTGTTTGTCTTTTCTCAGCTTTTTTGATCGGTTACATAACGGGGAGTGACAGAGAGATAGCGAGCACATTTTTGCTCTTTTTCAATGTTTTGTCTCCCAAAATCACTTTACATTGAAATACGTATCGCGATGGAATTTGTCCGGCGGGATGGGAACATGGCGTTGGAGCAGGGAAGATTGGTCCTTATTCCCACCCCAAAGCGTCTTATCATACCATCCCAACAAACACTTTTGGGCCATTTAACGATAATTTTTGATGAACAAATTACATTTTGAGCGGCCAACGGACAGAATATAGATGATAGTGCAAGCACGCAAAAAAAGTCCCATATCGCTCCCGTTTTATTTGCTCCAACAGTCGACGCTTCCACCCCCCCCCCCCCTCCTTCCTTATGGAAAATGGGAAACTGACCTATGTGCTATGGCCATTTTGTATCCCATTTTTTATTATTAAATTATTATTTGGAAAATGGAAAACTGAACTATGTGCTATGGCCATTTTGTATCCAATTTTTTATTATTCAAAATTTACGGGGAATCCAATGCCGGTATATTTTTCGGTACACCTTATAGTGATTGGAATTTCGAGTTTTCAAAAAAAATCATGTTACATAATTACATGTCATTTAAAATTTGAAAATGAGGGAGGGAGAGGAATGCGCTAAAAAGTGGATTCTTTCTTTGCCTTCTATTCCATCCAAAAATGGCTATTTATTTATATTTCACAAAAAGTAGCGTAAATTCACTACATACGTAGTTACTGGTTACATTACATGACGTTTTTTAGTTACATATTAGTCATCACAAGAGTTGCCGATTTGAATCGTCACCAAGTATGTAAGTAATTACGATTCCATTTCGAAGAAGAAATGTTTTTATAAATGTGCGTTTTGTTGAGCGACTTAATCAGGAAAACCACAGTCAGTTACATAGTTGATGAGAGCGGATGAGTTAGTTGTTGGTTTGTGTTGTGGCCACTATTTGTGTTCTTTGTCCTCGATCACTTGGCAAAGAGACAGACGGAATAATAGCAAAAACATTAACTCATTAACATATGGGAAAAGCGGAGTGGGAGAAGTGAAAGATTGTACGTACGTTAAGTCAGCCCTCGGAAATCTCGAGAAGTGGTTAGATGGATGGATGGAGGACACGTTTAAAACTGACTGCTCATGTTTGAGTTTGGGTGGAGAGGGAAGCACCGACAGTTTTGTTGGTGGTGGATAAAGGACCCACCCCCACTCATCAATCAACTCATCTTTCGCTTTTTGTCTCCTTTCTTTGTTTTTACGTAACCCAATTAACAATTCAACTGGTGGTGATCCATGTCAACTGCACTTCCTGGAAAATAGATCAGTTACATAGACTTATTTTTGACTTTTCCGACCAAATTTGTTTTTTCTTCAAACCTGTTGAAAATCCTCCAAAATGGAAATCCTTTTATATGCTATGCACACACACAATCAGAATTGAAAATTGTTTCCATATTTGAAACAAAACATTGGCTAATTAATTGCTGGATCATTAATCTCCGCGCGCTCACACATGCATGATAAATAGAAATGAAAGAAAGGGAAAGTTAATCCCCGCGTGCTCACACAATGGACATTGGCAGAGAATGCCACGCCCACTCCCCGAGAAGGGTATATAAACCGCCCGATTTTCTGATGGAATACTCATTTTATTTAGCATAACACAAACAAGACGCAACACACACAACGTTTATTAATAATGTTTTCATTCAATCATTTTTTGTTTTTCTTTTTTCACATTTCAGTGCAATTATTTTATAGATGCTTCAATATTCGTCAGCAGGGATGCGATCTCAAAAACCCGGCATCATTGTTCCAAAAATTTGCAAAAACCCGGCAAAAGTTAATGAACCGAATAAATCCGTTAAAATTGGTTAAATTCATTTATAATACCCTGTATTTTTCTACTTCTTTAACATTGAGAAAGTAGTTGATAATAAAAATTCCATTTTAAATATACATATTTATTGGAGGTGGGAGACTCGGCGGTGCCGATAGAATTTTTTGGTGGCTATCCCGTTTTTTTTCTTTGGCTGACAATGCGGTAGAATCCGGGGGCCGGGGCACTTCTCCGGATTCTACCCCGCCGCTTATGCTGACTAGTTGTCAATTAGAAATTAATTAATTGCAGAAGCTAAAACCAAAATATTTGCCCGATTACTGGCTAAAATTGAGTAAAAACAAACGATGAAATTCGATGAAATACAATGTGGGCGGGAAAAATTGGCATTTTCGGGCAAAAAATTGTCGATTTCCTTTAAAATTTTAACAAAATTACGATTTATTTTCAATTTGTCAAAAACCCGGCACGACACCCCAAAACCCGGCATTTGCCGGGTTTTCCAGGCAAAATCGTATCCCTGGGAGGGAGGCGCAAAGAGACCTAGGCAGGGGGACGAGGGGGAAAATTTTTCGGAAATTTGGGGGGGGGGGTGGCGCAAGGATTTTTGGGGAGGGGGTGACGCAAAAATGTTTGGCCGAGGGGGGTTTTTCGGATTTTAGGGGGGGGGGTGCCCACCTGTGGTACCATGGTATTAAAATGATTGTACAAAACATACAACTCACAAAAGATATAATTGAATTTAGAAAACAAAAAGCAGACTTGAAACAAAAAATCTTATTGGAAGATTGTTTTATTTTGCTATGATTTTTTTCACAATTTTACAAGCGGTATGGTTGAAGAAAACACAATATTGTGTGACGATCCATTATTCAAATATTGGGTGAGAATTCTGGAAAAATTTCCGACGACATCCAGGAATTTTGATATCCCGATTGCGCTGGTTTACCGCATCTCTGGCCTGTTCCATCCAGCCAAATTGGTCGTCTGGTATAATACGCGAGACTCCCAGTTTGCGCAGCGAGTCTAAAAATTGGGTCTTTTTGGATTTTATTTTATTAAATTATACATAAAACACAAACTAATGACTTGTTAATACGACACTTGTGCAGTTTGGGTCATTTTTTCAAAACCAAAGGGGGACCTTTTGTTTCTTTTTTTCGTTTTTTCTACACTAAAATAACTTTAAAACCCAATAAAAAGCGACTTACAATGTAGAAAAACAAAGGACCCTTTGGTTTTGAAAAGAGGCTTCAAACTGCACAAGTGCCTCAAATATAAAACCCGTTGATTGCCCCTGACAAAGTAATCTTAAAATATGAATTTTTTGAAGCGTATTATTTAAAATATATTTTCGAATCTCTAACAGTGAAAAATGATGCGAACAGAAAAATAAAATGTAAAGAAACATAAGAAAAACAATCGCTTCAAAAATATCCTAATGGATTTTTATTTTTTAAATTTTTGTTTTATTTTTGCGCCGGTTTTACTAAATCTTATCTAAATTTTTCAAAAGAATGTGAAAATGTATTTAGCTTATTGGGGTTGGCGGAGGAGTTGTCTTACCATAAAATACTTTTGTGAGTTCTGGTGATAAATTTTCACGATGAGATCGCGACACAGTTTGGTCCTCAGACAGAATATGATAAAGTGAAAGAAATTCCGGCTTGAACAGCGCGTCCGCAACTGCTCGACCACAATAACTCGGATCATGCAAATACAAAGAAATGTCCAATTTTCGCAACACTCGCTCAGTGATATCCTCCTCATGATAAATCTGAACTCATAATTTATCAATTCGAAAATAAAGAATATCCTACAATTCGTGTTTCCGGATCGTCGCGACTAATTCGCACTGTGCTAATCATGTCCTCGCGACTCATGTCACATATCGGCATTATTTGGTCATTGTCGTCAAAAATCTTTTGGGTAAGCAAATAAATGAGTTTTTCATTTATTATAAATTATTATATTTTCGATTATAAGGGCTGTCCAAATTAGCTTAAAAATGTATAGATTGAAATATTTTTAAACATAAATTTAAAGTTTTTTTGCTTATTATAGTTTTTACCTTGACAAAATATTTTGGCCGACGTCGATCAAAATCATGTCTTTTCTGACTTATTTTGATCGGCCTATCCTTAATGCCAGCTACTTTTTTTATTCCGCCAGAAATACTTGAAGAATCCTTTTTATCTTGTCTTGTAGCCTGGCCATATTGACGGCGTAATGAATTGACATCTTTCGACAGTTTGTCCAAGGATCCGAGTAACTTGGTCTAAAACACTAGATTTTACACGATTAGCCGACTTTTGCGGCCCGGACAGTTGCGGTCCAGTACAAATTGGACAGTTGCGGCCCAGCCATGATGGCCGGGCCGCAAGTGTCGGACCGCAACTGTTAAAATTGTCGGGGCAGGACGAAACATCGCCGTCGAAACATCGCCAGGTTGAAACATCGCAGGTCGAAACATGTCAAAAAAAGCATTTTTTGAAATTTTTTGTAATGTGTTTGTTTTCAAAAATGTAAAAATGAAAAACTCCTTTACGCTTCTTTATGCTTTTGCCATAAGATTAGCCTCATCTGCCCAACTCCGAAAAA
>JAQIYK010000460.1:0-14187 GCA_034700465.1 Rotylenchus robustus
CGCCCCTGCTTCCCGTACTTCGCCCCCCCCCTGGGGGGTTACGGGTACGTACCCCGTGTACCGTGTACCCCCCTAAATCCGTCCCTGTTCCATAGCCAATTTTGGATTTTACAATTATATATTTGGAAAAATTTGGAAAATGGAAAATCGAGAGAAATTGCCCAAAATTTCAGTGTTCAGTCCCACTCTAGTTATTAATTTCAGATCAAATGCTCGGAGTACAATTGCACAGAAGGCATTCCCAAATTTTGCCGGTTCATTTGCTCGCGATCTTGGCTTTTCGGTCCGCAAGATTGAGCCTCCGGTCGAGAATGTGTTTGTTGAGCAGCACTTGTCCAAGCAGCCCGCCTCCTCTTCTGCTCAACACATTGTGTTCAAATCCGACCATTCTGTTGCGCAAGCACTCAATACGAAAGCCGCCATTAGTGAGGAGCAAGAACGATTGTTAAAGGTACAAATACTAAAACATAAAGGTCATTAGATTAAAAAAACCCGTTGCCAGGGGAATGGAGATAATAAAGTGTGCCTCCTCAAAAATACTAAAATTTGACATTTCCCGAAAAAACATATTTTGCCAATTTTATTTTTATGAGACACAAAAACATATTTTGCCACTTCATAAAGACTCTTTGTGGCCTCTGAATTCTATTGAGTAAATTGATTATTTACACTGGAGATTGGACTTTGAAATGTTATCGATTGAAACTTAAACAAACACAAAACACAATCTACTTTAGGCTCAAAACTCAAATTTTAAGTGTTCTTCGCCTTAAATCTGGAAAAAATGTACAAAAAAAGAATTACTGGTTAATTTTTATTTCTAAAATAATTATCGAAAATAATTTTTTAGAAGAAAAAGAAGAAGGAGAAACGCGAGAAGGAAAAGGCGTCTCGTGATGAGAACACCAAAGATGGAAAGCGAAAAAAGCATAAGGACAAACACTCAATTGAGGAGGACAAAGGTTTTCTCGCAATTTTAAATTAATAATATTGTGTTTTTTAAGTCTCTACTTCCGCGAACATTTCACAGGACGAACAGCAACAACAGCCCATTTCGCCATCGCCGGAACCGATGAAAATCCCAAAATTGAAAATTCGCATTGGAATGCCATTGGCTGAAAGCCTCTCTCCTCCGGCTCCGGTACAATCTACCTCCGCATTTCCAATGACTGCTGAAGATGCAACAAATTTGCCTATCGAGAAGAATCCGCTCAAATCTCCGCCAAAAGAAAACCCCGTTGTGGTTGCTGATGCTGACAAAGTTGTTCCACCTCTGAAAATCGGCATAAAATCCATGGCCACACCGCAACAAGACAAAAGTAAGCATTCACTATAAAAGCTTTGCATATAATCATGTACCATAATATATTTTTAATTGAATCAAACTTCTCCAGTTTAGCCGATAGCACTCCCCACCAGAAAGTTGCTGTTCCTATTGCCGAGACGCGCAAGCCGAACATTGTTGACGGAATAGCGGAGTCGCTGCAGCAAAAACAACGGGAAAAGCCAAAAGACATAGTGCCAATTGTTCTTGTTCCTGCACCATCTATGCCACCTCAACAGCAGCAACAATCCATCCCGAAAGTTGTAGGAGAATCAGCGAAAAAGAAGAACCGGAAGCGGAAAGCACCACCCACAAAAGGAGGCGGAGAAGAGGAGGAGGAGGAGCGGAAGGCGGTGATGCCTCGAGGCGGAGATGAGGAGGAGCGGAAGGCGGTGATGCCACGGGGCGAAGATGAGGAGGAGCGAAAAGCGGTGGTAACACCAAAACCACCTTCAAAACCAACGACGCCGGCACCAAAACAACAGCCATCGAAGCCGCCGACACCGGCACCAACGCCACCCCCATTGATGGCGTCCAAAGTGACCAGTTTGCCGATACGACCCCCATCAGCTTCGACTGCTTGTGAAAATCTGCTTGAGGAGAAGAAAACGAAGAAGCCGTTTCAATCTACACCAAAGTTACGCAATTCACCGCCACCACCTGTTAGACGTCCTCCGTCCGCCTCAATTGCCTCTGAAAATCTGCTCGAGAAGAAGAAGACAAAGAAGTTACTATCGGAGCTGTTATCCACACCCGCGAATAAAAAGACAGGTTTTTGTATTTTATTTCAAAAATTGAGGAAAATTTTATGTATTTAATGGCTCTAGTTGTGGTGACTTCCAGCGGGCGTAGTGTTAAGCCGTCCAAGAAGAAGGTTGCGGAAAGCGCGCAAAAAAGTGCGGCGATCACCAAAGCTGTACCGTCGTTCAAGTCGAAGCCTCCGCCGACTCCAAAAACACCAAAAACTTCTTTGCATTCCTTCGATCGTAATGATTCGGCCGCAAAGGTGCAAGCAATTGCGAAGGCGGTTGAGGAGATTGCAGCTGCACAACGTGGCGATAATATCCGCGCGTCCCCTGCAATGGCCGTCCGAACCGGCGATGCTGACGAGGAGGAAGAAGAACAGGAGGACGAGCCGATTTGGATTTGTCCAGTTTGCTCTGTGGCCTATGTGGAGGGACAGGACATGGTATTGTGAATATTCAAATCATTTTCCCGCAAATTACTAATTGATATTCCGTTTGTTTAGGTTGCTTGCGATATGTGCGATCGATGGTTTCACTGGTCAGTTTTATAAATAATAAAATCCATAATGAAATTGATTCAATTTTTGTAGGGGATAAAGTATAAGTGATCAAAAATCGGATTTCTTACATTTAAGCTAAAAACTCCTAATAACAACAATAATGCTATTAGATAGACCAGTCGCTTTAGGGCTATAGATGGTCAAAAATTAGTTCAGAAACCACTTTTTAGTAAAAACACTAAAATCATAAATATAATAATAAAATTTAAAATATGATTTTTTTGAATGAAAACCCGGATTGGATATCAGAAAAAATGGAATCGGGATCATACCCTTTTTCTATTTCTTTTTTTAATAAAATTTATTGAAGATTCCAAATTCCCACTATGTATAATGTATATGGAACTAATAACAAAATGTCTTAAGGATTACTTTTTAGGAGTTGTGTGGGCATTCTGATCCCGCCACCCGAGAGTGCGCAATGGTACTGCGCGGAGTGTCGGCGAAAGCACAAGAAGTTGCAGCATCAGCACTCGGGAAGCGGGTCGAGCAGTCGCAAGTCGTCAATAACAATGCCGCCGTTGCCCAAAAAGCCGAGGCCTTCCAACCCAAACAAGGCATAGACAGACATTAATCAATAGACACAAACAAAATACATGTGAATGAATGAAGGAGGTGCTCTAAACCGGCGGAAGGCCCGTGATGTGTGATACATATTGATATTTGAATTCTGTCATTTTTCTACTTTTTCCGCTTGTCATTTGCAAATTATCCTTCGATTCGTCTTATAGGAAATTGTTTTTTTGCCAATATGACTTTCATGTGCTCTCTCTGATTCTGAGTAGTCAATTTTGCGATTTGTGCGTTTAAATTACAAAATTGGACCAAAGAAACTTATTTTGTATGTGTGACTCTTCTTCTTTTTCCCCTTGTTCTGCCTATTTTCCTTTTGCGAAAAAGGCTAATAAATCATTTTTGTTAGATTTTTTCCTTATCATCCGAATGTGTTATAAGTTCTCCGTCGATACTTTTTATTGCTTTTCTTCGCTTTTTTTTCAGCCGCACTAAACGGCAACATGTCAATTTTGCCTATGGCCCAAAGCGGAAGCGAGCGGCTGGCAGATATCGATATACTCCGCCAGCTTCGCTGTGTGACTGCCAGTCAGCTGGGCAGGGAATTTGGCTGTCCGGCCCAGGGGGCTGGACCTTCCCTCCGGGCGTGGCCAAATTGGGGCCGTCCGCTGTTTCTGCTGCATCCGCATCGTGGTTTTTCATTTTTATTTCGCGGAGAAGAGTGTCCGCGTCGCGAGGAAGAAATATTACTACTTTTGCTATTTTAAGTTTTAGCTGGAAAATTCAAACGCTTTCCGATGCATGTGATGCCAACAACATTTTGTGGTCTTAATTTATGGCAATTTTGTTCTAAAGAATTTAGATTTTTTTTTGTTAAATCAAGAAAGAAAGATTAAAACGATTATTTACGACAAAAGCATTATTTGCGGAGGGGTGAGTGGGAGCTCGTGGCAGGACGAGCCAACAAAGGTCGCCGCCCCCGCCGGCGAGCGGTCACCTCATTTATCGGAGAGAAGACCCACTCGGCCGCCCGGCCCAGACGCACTCGTTGGCGAACCAAAAAGATGAAAGCACGCAACGCAGCATGTGGCGGATAAGCAAGGTTCATTCTTTTGGTTGGTGGTGACTCTCTTCTCCCTCCCATTCTCTTCACTTTTTCGTTCACTTTCCTCGTCTTTTTTTCTCTTTCTTTTTTCTCTTCTTTCTTACCACTATTTCTATTTCCCCCTCTTCATCCTCTCCTATTCCGTGCTCGTGGTCTTCTGTCTTTCCTCCTCCTTATTTTTTGTGTTGGTTGTGTCCTTTTTCATCAGTTCGAAAAATTGAGTGGGGAAGGCGACCGACCGCGTTGCCGCCCCCGCCCGGTCTTCCCTCGTCATTTGTCTCCGGGGGTAGGCAGCAGCAGGCATATGTACAATCACACACCGTCGCCATCACACAATTAAAGTAAGGACACAACGCAATTTCTAAGAAAATTTTGATCTTTTTGCTAAAAAAACTAAATTTTTTGGTCGTTACTACAAATTGGCGATGACAGTAATTCTCAAGTCAATTTCCCTCATAATATTATTATGGTATTATATGCAGATGTAAATCTTACCTAAATTAACGACCGTAAAGAATTTTGGGTAATTAATGACAATTAAAGAATCCATTTTTAGCACGAAAATGCACTTCTTTATTAAATTCATGCCCTCCCTCTCTTTCTCATTAAAATCTCATCAGAAAACTATCATATCGCATCATGAACAAGTAAGTGCGTCAAAGCTTAGGGAGGGGTTCTCTGTCGCGTTATTATCATTATCTTAATGTGTACGTCTTCTTTCTTTACGCTCACAAAAACTAAAAAATACATACAATTTTTCCTTTGCTCATTCATTCATAATTATGTACATTCATATTCATTCCTTACCACTACCACCAACCAACCCGCCCCCAGCAACATACGTATAATGTGTTGTGTTTGTGACTGCTGCGATGAGTGCGTGTGCGCCGCGTGTGACAATGTGTGTTTGTTCGTCGCGCACGCACAAACATTCATTGTTTTTTCATTTATCATTCGCCTCGTTTTCGCCATGGGTACTTCTTATTCTTACCCACCTCCCGCGTGATCTTTGGATTAATCTAAACTTTCCCAGACTATTTCCCATTCATTCATTGTTGTCGTTGTATACCTGAGATTTCTAAGCCAGTGAGGCTGTCCATTCTACGAAATTTGTACGAGGAAATACGGTGAGAAATGTGGTATATGTATGTTGTCGGAAGAAGAATTTTTGATTACCAATGTGTAAACAAGGAAGAGAAAAGTGCAATCGTGGATATCATATCACGACACCATTGCGAACTAGATGGACAGCTAAGCCTAAGCTTGAGACATGTCACATTTCCATGTTTTGCGCACCATTGCGAACTTTGGATTAATCCTTAACAATTTGTTCCCTTAACTTTTTGCAGATAAAATAGAAAAGGGCGCACCACGACGAAATTGTCAGTGAGTGTGTTCGCGCCTTTTGTGAACAAAATACGGGTTTTCATTGTGTGAAGAAGGAAGGTGAGGAGAGAGCGGGCGGAGGAAGGCAAAACGCGAGAGAAGCAAAGACGAAGCGCGGACGGACGGACGCGGAAGGGGCAAGCCATCCACCAACCATCCATCGACCCCGGGGCCGCCGTCGCCCAGCTGACTGTTGACCAATAACAGCAGCATCCATCCCGTCCCAACAACCCAACCCAATTCTCAGGCAGCCTGTCTCACCGGTGGAAAAAACATTCATTTTGTTGTACGTCCTTAACTTTAGCAAATCAAAACATTAACATCCAAACTTTTAGTTGGAATTTTTAATCAAGGAGGCCGCAATGAGCTACGACTTTGGCGCTTTCAACGGAACCAGCGGTAGCTGTGGCGCAGGCAGCAATCGAACTCGACCTGCCACCCATGCCGGGTCATGGTATGACCATATACAGCTAATGCCAAAAACCTGAACATTTAAATATAAAAATCAAGCAAAAATAGAACTTCAGTGCTGATCACTATGATTTTAGGTATTCCGAAAGTGCCAAGGAGTTGGATCGCCAACTGAATTCATGGCTCAATGCAGCTGGCCCCACCTTCGGTGCGGCGCGCGCAATAATCTCACCGTCAGTTTTTTCTGCACCTTTTTTATCGATCGATTATCGATTTTACCAAATTCAGCCATGCCGGTTATACATATTGTGGTGAAACTGCAGGTTTGCATTTTTGTACAATTATCTTCAAACTGGGCTCATAACCAAAGTGGTCAAACACAGATTGACAAAATATGTTTGGTTGTGTACAAAAATGGCGTTTTATTTAACTGAAAAAAGGCTCAAAATACGTTTTTTCTCAGAATTTTTGGCTCAAAAGTGCAAAAAATTATGCCTATCCCAATTTTTCCGGATTGTTGACCTTCTTCTCAATACAAAAAAACAAAACTCAAAAATAAAGTTAAATAAACAAAATAAAAGTCTGTACTTTTGCAGCGTATGCCTTCAAACAGATAGTGCCCGATAAAATGTGAGTTTGTTGATATTTTTCATAATATGACAATTATAATTTGCAATTGCAGAAAGCGCGTTTTTGTGCTTGGACCTTCCCACGTGGTCTATCTCTCCGGTTGTGCACTGACCACCTGCAGCAAGGTCAGTGCTCAGTGCAAATAATGAGATTCAAATAGGGTCAATATCTTTTTTCTTTCAGTACGCTACACCGCTGGGAGATCTTCATGTGGACACCACAGGTACATATTACTTCCGATTCAAAAAATCGAGCCTATCAACCAAATAAAATGACCAAATTTTTAGTCTATTTTTGAGGGTTTTCCGGCTAAACTTTTTGAGTTATGGTAGCTCAAAAATAAAGTTGGCTGAAAGATTGGAATAACTCATTTTTGGGCAAAAAATTTTATGTTTAAGAAAATGTCACTCATTGTCAGTTTAAAGCCATTTTCATATATTTTTACACTTGAATCCGGCTTTCGCTTTTAGATTTGTAAATTCTAAACCAAAAAGGATAAAAAAAACATATCGGTGATATCAAAAATATTAAAATGATATAATGCTATCAAACAATAAAAGATATCAATGCAAAATAGTTTCTTTTATTTCCTATTCATCGGTTTTAGCCAATGACCAGTTGATGGCTGCCAATGGTCCCGAAGCATTTGAATGGATGTCGATGCGGAATGAGGAGGCCGAGCACAGTTTGGAGATGCAAATGCCATTCATCGCCAAAGTCATGGAAAGGTATGACCAATTTTTTGAAGATAAAATGATAAATCTAATATTACTTGTGACTGTTTCGAACTTTCAAATATTTTTTTTAAATTAAATTGAAAAAGATGTGATCCTTTATCCTTTTACAAATGTTGTTGTTCAGCCGTCCATTGAACAGCTTCAAAATTGTGCCTGTTCTTGTCGGGTCGCTGAGCACTTCGCGTCAGCAATTTTACGGGCGGATATTCGCCAACTACATAGCCGATCCCAGCAACCTTTTCGTCATCTCATCCGACTTTTGCCATTGGGGTAACAAACAATTATTATTATTAATATATTTGTCTAAACTTATTTGTTTGTTGCCTTTTTATAGGCCAGCGCTTCCGATACACGCCAATTGAGTCCAACAATGGTCGACCCATTCATGAACAAATTGCCAGCCTCGATCAACAGGTTTATCCTTATACATTTTGGCGATTGGAATTTGGTTTGTTATAGATTTTGGTTTAATATTTCATATTTTTCTGGGTTAAATTTTTTTGGTTATATTTTTGTAATTTTGATTTAATATTTTCCATTTTTTAAATAGCAAAAAATTCAATCTAATACTTTTTAAGAAAACTCAGTTAATTAACAATATTTTTTCGATTTTTAATATTTGTTCAATGAATAAACTGCTGTTAGACATGGCTAACTAAGAAATTGTTCAAATTCAAACCCCAATTTTTGGTTATTTTACAGGGCATGGATGCGATAGCCACGCTGGACCCGTCCATTTTCAATGATTACCTCAAGAAGAGCCAAAACACCATCTGCGGTCGAAATCCCATCTGTGTTATGTTACAGGTCAGTCAAACAAAAAAATTAAAAATAATTTTATTTCATTTTTGGAAATTTAGGCGGCAGAATACTTCCGGCAGATGAACAACCACACCGCCGAACTTCGCTTTCTCAAATATGCTCAATCAAACAAGGTTTTGTTATGCAATAATTTCAATCACAATAATGTTGAACTCAAAAAAGAATTTCCAATAAGAAATGTAAAATGTAGACTTCTCTAACAATTTATAACAAAAGAATTGCGGAAAATGTGTTATTTACATATTTTTCCAAATTGGTCTGGAAAATTCAGAAATTGTCTAGATTCTGAAAAACAAGCCCGACCGTGATTGAGATTCTATTGAATATTAAACAGTCGAAAAACAAACATTTGTTTAAAAATCAAAATAAACCCAGAAAGTTTCGATTTTCGAATTACAATCATCTTGATCCAAAAAACTGAATAATTCCATCTTTCCATCTATTTTAGTGCCGATCAATGTCCGACTCGTCCGTTTCCTACGCCTCAGGAGCACTTTTCATCAGTCCGCGCTCTTGACAGCGAGCAAAGGATGGGAAAACAGCCAAACACACACACTCAACCACAGCCCATGTCTTTTCACCAAAACAACAACAACAATCAACAAGTCTGATCAAAGTTTGATCCGCTTTCATTGTCCTCACCATCAAATCAGCTTATCATCATCATCACAATCTTATTATTTGTTCTTTCTCTATCTCGACGGTCAAAATTGGTCCAACAACAGCAGCAGCAACAACAACATTCATCATTTTCGATCAGTTTCCGACCCCATTTCCCCCCTCCATCTCCATCATGTGTTCCTCTTCCTTCTCTCTGTTCTAATTTCGCCGGATGTTCCATTCCCTCCAAATCATCAAAAACTACTCCTCCCTCTTTCTCATCTAATGTTTTTGGTCTATTTTCTGTCGGTTCTCCCATCTTTGTTCATCAACAAATCCAAGCCTAGTGGGATAGGATAAAATTTGAAAAAATGAATCCAAATTTGGGAAAGATTGACCTCGTAACCCAAAATCTGTAGGTAATTTTCGAAACAGAACCTCGAAAGTTTCCCCTGGAGGCGGATCTGTTCACCATCAACAATATGCAAAAAAAGCATCACCCACTCGCCGTCTACTTCCATTCATTGATTTGTTCAATTTTTCATCAAATTTATTCTCTCCTCCGTTTTTAAAACTCATATGAACTTGCTTTTTAAGATGATAAAAATTCAATTGTTGTTCAAAAGCCTAACTAGCTGATTAGCATCGGAATTATTTTGTACAAACCGGGTGAAAAGGGAGGAAAATACAAATAAAAATCTGGCGAGCTCAAACATTGGATTTGGTCAGTGCCATGGCTTATTATTTTTCTTTTTTAACTTTCAAATTGTTACATAATATTGAACATAATTTTGATCTGTTGCTGGCACTGACTAATAAGCCTCGAAAATATTATAATAAAAATGTTTTTTTTTTTTGCAAAAAGCGGAAAATGTTTTTGGTGATCCCCAAAATGGGGGAAAGGAATGTGCAAAAATGGAATGGAACATTGGAATGTTTGGAATGTGTGTTTCAGTTCTGTCGTCTATTTTGGTTGGGGCCCGGGATTATGTTCTGTTTGTGTTGTTGTGAGCTGATCAATCACCGGTTAATCTGCATCCGGCTGCAGGGGATGCCAGGCGGCCACTGACCTGAAAAAACGGAAATTTTTTCTTGAATTTTTTTTGAAAAACAATAAAAATTCCAGAAAAATCCTTTCTGTTGGCTTTTTTTAAAACTGAAAAATTCATTGCAAAAACAAAAATATTTTCCAAAATTATTTGTTTCTACAAATTCTTCGAATCCTTAATATCTTTTTAGGTTGTTATTATTTGCTTTTGTTGTACCTTCTCGGCGTGGCGATCATGTCCGTCCAGTGCTTCAGACCCACGCCATTTGTGTTGTTGCCAATGATCACCTAAATTATTTTTCATATTTACTTTTTGTCATTTTTAAGAGAAGATTTTTTCGATTTTTTCCATCTCGAACTCAAATGTTACTTTTTGTTCCATTTTTGATGAATTTTTGGGTAGAAATTTTCGAAAATTCTATTGTAGGCATTCATCATGCCCATTATCAATATAAGCACGGGTTAAAAAGAGTAATAGTTCGTACATGTCCTATCCTTTCGTTGGAGCCCACGCGGTCGTAGTCGGACACAATCACGTGCAGGTGCACCCGCTGAAAACGAAACAAAACATCGATAAAAAAAACATCAAAAATTCATTAAAAACATTTTTAAAACAATATCCCCCCCCAACCCTTTTGGAATGTATTACAACGTTAACAACCAAAAATTACAAGAATTCGATTAAAAAATAGAAAATTAATTGGAAATACCAACAGCAATTGAACTTTTCGGGGAAAAATTCGGTTTTAATAAATGAAGCCAAACAATTTTTTTTGTAAATTTCCTGATTATATAATTTGTTTTAGAATTTCAAGCATTTTTTAATTTTTCTAATTTTAAAATAGTTTAACAGATAAATTCACAATTAAATTTTTTATGCAAATTTAGGTTTTAAATATTATAAATTTATGCAAATTTACAATTATTAGTTTAAAAGGACCACACTCACTTGCATTTTCTCGGGACTGACTTCAAAGGAGAAAGACTCGTTGTAGTAGGGGTTCAGCGTCTTCATTTTGATGGTGGTCTTCTTCTTCTCCAACCGTTTGTTTTGCGCCATCAAATAGATTTTGACGTACGGATCTTTGTTTTTTTCGTTTTTATTGGAAAAGTTTGGATTTTTTGAAAAAATAAAATACCGGAAAGGCCGAGCACATCCATTTTCTTCAGGTTTTTGCACTCCATCACCACCACCGTCAGCTTGTTCTTGTTCGGCACATATCTAAAGTCGAAAATTGGCGCAAAAATTAATTTTAATTTTTTTTTAAATTTTCGGCATACCGCAACGCCAAGCAAACATCGCCCAGCCGATTTTCCTGAAAATGAAAATTTAAAAGAACGGAACTTGCGTATAATACCAAGGCTTTATTCATTATAAAAATATTACAAGAAAATCGCTTTATTTTCAGATTAAAAACCCAATTTTTAGAGACATAATTTCATAGAAAAATATTTTTTCTAGTTTCGAAAATGCTTTTGACGTCATTAGAATAGTAAAGTCATTAGCGAATAGTAACTAATTTTGCAGAAAAATGATTTTTTTCGAAAATTTAAAATTGCAAACCGGTGGTGCTTCAATGGGCACTGTTTTCTCAATGATAGTAGCAAGGTCAATTTTGCCCAACGGGATCGATATCTGCCCGATTTGGTCGTGTTTGCCGAACCGATCTAAAAAACATAAGAAATTTTAAAAATGTTTGTCACAAAAATACCAAAGTCGAACACGTTGAGGACGAGTGTTTGGCTGTTGATCTCGTTGTAGGGCACCTAAACAATAAGAAATTAAGTAACATTGATATTACAAAAAAGTTTAGGTTTGGCTTTAATTACACAAATTCGCTCAAAAATACCAAAATTCTGGGTCTGTATTTCGGGAAATCCTGGGTCTGGTTTTTCTGGGTTAAAAACCCAGGCCAAACGAGCTGCAACTGGGTATGGGACCAGAAAAACCCAGGTCAGGGCCCAGGCCGATCTCTAGTCCAAATCTCAAAAATGAAATGCCAACAAATTATTGACTTACTTACCCTGAACTGGAAGGACTCGTTGAACACAGGATTCAGCGACTTCCTTTGCACCTTTGTCTGGAACTTTTTCTTCTTGTCCTGAAGTTTGGTTAACATGTAATTTCTGTCCAAAATTCGGCCAAAAACCGGAAGTAGGTACAGCTTCACGTAGGGATCACTGGTGCCGCCCAAGTCCATGGCAGGCAAACTTTCGGCACTCAAAATGAGGACGGTCAGCTGAAAATTCGGAAAAAGTTTGGATTTTTTGAAAAAATAAGCTAGCTATTTGTTTTCTTTTGGAAAAATCCGTAAAAATTAAAAATCATAGACCTGACACTGACATATAGATTATGTTGTTTAGGTACAAAAATATGTAAAATCGAACTTCCAAATTAAGTAGTTTCGGATTTTTTCAAGGGTTTTGAAAAATGGAATTTTTCAGACTTTTTCCCACCTTTTTTCAGCAAAAATTAATTTTTTATTTTTTAAATTATAAAAATTTGGTACATTGCTCTTGTCGAAGTCGTACTCCAGCTTGTAGGAGAGCGTGCCGAGGAACTTCTTCTCCTTGTCCCCGTCCTCCTTGTTCCGTCGTCCACTGCCCGGCAGCGGAGACGCCATGCTCAGAATTCGATCTAAAAAATATTTGAAAATTATTTTTAAAATATTTAAATAAAATTTCGCATCAAAAATCGCTAAACAACACTCACCAAGGCCGGCCTCAAGTTTATGCATTTTCGGCAAAAAGGGATTAATATTTTTATGAAAATGTTCGAAAAGAAAGAAAATTGTGAATTTTTGTCCTAAACTTTTCAGGACAAAGTTTTGATTGGATTTTTATTTTGTTTTTTCAGCTGTTTGTCTAAAAAATGACACGGGTACGAGGCCGACCAGCAGCTGGGGGTACAAAAAAGTGAACGGGAAAAGAGCACAAAAGTTTGGATTTTTAACAAATAATCTCTTTTTTCTCACTCTGTTTCTTGGACCAGTAACCAAACTAAAATCGAAAAAAGGAAAAAGTTCGGAAGGGATCCTTAAAGCCTTTAAGTTAAAGGAGTGTAGTTATTTTCCTCAAATCCCATTTTCAAAGGGCGTATCTTCATTTTTGTGCGAAATTGGAGATTAGACCAAGAGTTAGAGCGGAAAAACACGTATTTTTATTAGAAAAATTGAAATATTTTCAATTTTGGTTTTCCCCTTAGATACAGACGGGTCTGGCTTCGGGCTTGGCCCCGAAATTGATTTCGATTTCATTCAATTCAGTAAAGTAAAATATAAAATTTATAAAATAAAAATACAAAATATTAAAATTTGTTTGCGATATACTGTAGTATACAGTCAGAAAATGGATTCGTGTCAAAAAACAGTCCATTTCAAAATGGTCAAATTGGTGCCACATTCTTTCTCGCCTTTTTAATTGTTCCAATTACTCCATTTCTAATGTTCGATTTCACCGCAGTGATTTTTGATTTTTTCCTATTTTTTAAACAATTGGAAAATTGTAGATGGCATTCACCTGGTCCAGTTTGACAATTCGCGCGAGTTTTTTTTGACCCAAAAATTGACTAGAAAATTGATTTTCGAAATTTTGGCCAGTCGGGGTCCGCCCTGAATAATGTGTGCTTATTTATCCATGTTTTTCAAAATTGTACCCGCCCAGAGAAGGTGTCCTTGTGGGAAGGATGGAATTTGCTAATCATTTTATGGTGCAAAAAATACATTTGGCCAATCTTTTTTTTTGGGCAATCTGATGAAATTGAGTTGGGCCGAAAGCCCCCAAAGTGCTTTCTTTCTTTCAAAAGGAACGAATGGACAAATTGTTTGTTCGGAAGAATGGACTTTGGACCTGTGGACAGTATGCCCCGAGGGCATTGACAAGAAGGAAGGCATTTCTCAACACTCTTCCCAAGTAAAACATGCTGTAAATGTACAGTAAGCTACCACAGGATACTGTAGCCGATACGGCAAGTCCAGATGCAGGCTACTGTACTGCACGATACAAGCAAAAGAATCCAGGAAAGTTGCTGTGGACAGTAATGGCCCATCCTACTGTTTGTACAGAATCTCCGACGGAAATTGACACCCTATGGCCTTACAATAATTTGTTGTATCGACTCGACTTGTCTTTTACAGTAGGAAAGTGTTCGGTACAGTAAGCATTTACGGTAGAAAACAAGAGCTGTCGGAAGCTATCAACGGGCAAAGGAACTGCTGGAGATGGATTTGGGTCCAAATTATGCCTTACTTTTTACTAGGGGTGGACCCCGTCCCCGGGGACGGGGTAAACCCCCCCCCTGTCCCC
>JAQIYK010000461.1:0-14181 GCA_034700465.1 Rotylenchus robustus
GGTTTGTCGCCGTTTCAACGCACTTGTCAAGGAACGTATTTCAAAGGAGAAATATTCACTTGGCCATCTGGAAATTTTTTATTACAAAAAAACCAAACCATTTTTTGGTTTTTTTAAAGACCAAGCAGTTTTGATTAAATATACGGATAGTGGTGACGAATATACCACGTATCCATTTCCTGAAAATGCGCTTCCGGACAACATCATCGATTTTAAGAAAATTACAATAGGGTATTTTTGTGAGAGAAATTATTAAAAAGTAAATATTATAATGAAATTTTTATGATATGTTTACGAAATACACATTCAGGTATTTTAATCACCATGTTGTTGCCTTTTTGCATCGCATCAAACGCCTTCTTAGCGCGAATGTCTGTTTGAAATTAGGTTGGCTTTATTCAAAAAACGTGGAATTATTTTCGCAACATATTTGGCCATTGGTTGCGAATGGCACCAACGCACTCATCGTAGATTTGGACTATACAACTCTGGCTAAAATGATGCAATGCATTTCGCCAACGTTTCTCCGCGACTCCAATATTCATCTCATTGAACTCGGTTTTAACCTCTACCCAGAATTTACGAATGAAGTCGAAAATTCACCCGAACAAGCATTGTTTTCATGGCTTCACACTTCTCTGGAAAGTGGAAATCCGAAAATGCTTTTTTACCGTTCTACAAATCAGCATGTACTTACACATTGTGTAACTGTGCTCAAAGCGGTAATTTTGCATATATGGTATTTCCTCTAATACAACCCCCCTCCAATTGAACCCTCCCCCTCCAATAGAGCCCCCATGGGGTGGAAATTTGTCCTATTTTCGAAAAATTTTGTCATATAGAAATGACAAAATTAGACTAATTTCCATCAATTTTCAGTGTTTCGATGAAAATTTTTGTAAAAATTGTCATAATTCCAAGGAAAATCACAAATTTTTGATTAAAAAAGGCAATTTTTTGGCCAAAAAGTCCAATTTTGTGACAAAAAAGTCAATTTTTCCCCTTTATTTCCGAAATTTTTTCACTGAAAAATAGAGCCTCCCTCCAATTGAACCCCCAATAGAGCCCTTCCCCCTCCGGGGGTATTAAAAAATAGAACCCCCGGGGGTTCTTTTAGAGGAAATACGGTATTTGATATTTTGTAAAAGATAATTAATTACTAGTTTATCTTTCAGAATGTTATTTTGAAATTTTAGAAACAAAAAACAAAATGCCAAAATACTATGATTGAAACAAACAAACAAAAAACCAAATATATATCCCAAAAAAACTGACTATTGAAACCAAAAATTAACAAGATAAATAATAATAACCAAAATAATAATTTTGTTGGTTAAAAAATATTGCTATTAAACAATTTATTTTTAACAAATACACATAACAATAATTTAATAATTTCACCCGTCTAAATTTAGTCCAAATACTTTTTATACAGGCCAAATGTAAGCTGTTTAAATTTAAAAAACGTTAAAAATTTATTTTGAAAAATTTAAAAATAAAAATATATTTACCTGAAACCTTTTATCTGCACATAACACACTTTCCCATAATGTGAACAAATCTTTGGGATAATTTGGATTGTAAATCCAAAAATTGAACGAGTGATCCCATAGATTGGTGCATACAGTATCCATTCGGCTGCCAATGCCAACAAATTTGTCATTTGTCAGTTTATTCCTATTTTTGGCCTCAACAAGCAACGGACCTAGGATATAATAATCCGGAGTAGTTTTGGAAATTTGTTTATTTAAGAAATAAGAAAAAATGACTATTTTTGAGAATAAAACGTTTTAAATATAACAATTCGAAATATGAAATTTTTAAATTTTATCATTTAATAAATAGTAGAAAATTTGAATTTTAATATACTTTTATTTCATTTTTTGAAATACGAAATTTTCAAATTTCATTATTTAAATTAATAAAATTTAATTTTTTTTAATACATTTTCATTTTTTACTAATTAAAATATAGGAATTGAATTTTATTATAACACTATTAGTTGTTAAATCTAACCCAATCGGCCGAATACTTCGATGTCCAATTGTGGCCATTTATGCACACATTTTGTCCGTTTGATTAAACGTTCCAACCAAAAGTTGACCATTTCTTTCTCCCCATTCTCGAAAAGCCATCGACGAAAAGCAACAAATACCGTCGCTTTGTTGGTGTACTGTAAGAATTTCTTCACTACAGTAGGCCATCCCGAACAAAATGCACGCGCTTCATTTCGCTGCTGAATAAATTTAATTTTACAGTCTTAAAATTAAAAGGATTAGAAAATGTCGAGATTTAAAGATACCTAAAATTTTAATTTTATAGGTATTTATTTAAAACTGTAAAATTGAATTTAGAGCAGAAAAACTAAATCAAACACAAAACTTCTTAAAATTCACTGAATTTTCAATTGCCAGCCTTAGTTTTACAATATTCAGAAATTTATGGCAAATTATGCAAAATTGACAATACATATTTATTCTGTGGAGAAAAGGAATGGTTGTCTTTTTGTCTTTACCCAAGATATTTTATTTTTAATTCGCCCAGAAATGTTTCCAATTTTTTAAATTAAACATTTTCAGTTAAGCAAAACTTAATATTTCCAATTTTATAAATACTAACCTTTAATTCTTCAACCAATTCCTTCTGGGAAAGCAAAAATTTCTGGTCGATGGTACAAAATTGGGTGATCAGTGCCTCCATTTCTTTGTCCGCCAAATCCAATCTTTTGACCATTACGCCATTCTGCTGAGAAACCACAAAATAATTCAAAAATGTGCCGAGAAGTGTGGCCTTTTCTGCCGCCATGTTTGAACCCAGTTCAAATTTCAGCTTGGCTTCATTGAGCAAAGCGCGAAAAATTGATGTAATGAAGAAATTGGACTTAAAGGAAAAATTGAAATAAATTTTAAAATTTTATTGCAAAATCTAATCGCTTAAAACACAAAAGCACTCTATATGTATATTTTTTAACTTATTTATGTTAAAAATAATATAATATACTTATTGTTAGGGTTGTCGGTTTCTATTAATTTCTCGGGTACTTATAGATTTGAAATCCTATCCAAACTTTTCTGATACCTGATCCTAACCCGAAGATTTCGAATAACCGGAAAACAGATCCTGAACTGAATTTTCCTCAGATTTCAAATCGACAGCCCTACCTAATTTCCATGTAAAATAAACCTTATGCTCTATCTGCATGTAATATTCTGAGTCATTTAGCCAATTGTTCAGATAGTCAACCACAAGTCGTTTCTGCGCATCAAATGAGTCAAAATATCCAATTGAACACCGTTTTTGATCGTCAAAATGGCACAACGAATCCACGGGATCCGTCGAACGCAAAACTTTGACTTTTTGTACCACAAATGAGGCATAGTCACCGTTGGAAAGCGGGTTCTATCAGAAATCAGAATAAGTAATTATATTAAAAGAAAAGGAGAAAAATTGCTGAAAAAGATAAGGGAAGAGATGTTTTACAAAAAAATAAAAAATAAACACAAAAAATACTTTTAAATGGTTAGAAGGAGAGGTTCAAATAGAGGGATATTAGTAAAAATATGGTATAAATACATTGCTTCAGATATTGGAAATATAATATTATAAATATATTATATATAATAAAATACGGACATCTCCATTTAGTGGAATCAAATTGAAGTTATATCGCGAATTGAAGAGTGATGAAGAAAACATGTTTTTTCCACCGCCAATTTGTCCATTTTTCTTCAACAGAAATTGGCCTTGCTCATCGGTGTCTGCCGAGTAAAATTTCACAAAACACTTATTTAATTTGTTATATTTGAGAATGTCAACATTGAAAATATATTCTCTAAAATAAAATTTAATTAATTATTTTTTTGAATTAATTAATTAATTAATTTAAATTTGCCTTTTCTCCGGCTTTGAAAAACACCAACAAAACACTTCCCGACCATGGCACATATTTGTTTGATTATCGCATAGAAACCAACCATTTTGACTAACCAATCGGTCAAATACTATCACTCTATACTTAGCAGGTGGCCAAACCTTTAAAAAACATTTTAAATTAAATTTGTTTATAAAAATTATCAATAAAAATATTAATTATAATAAAAAATGCTAATGATTAAAATTTTATTTAAATAAAATAAAAAATACTGTATTTTCAATAATAAAACCCTATAAATATTTAACAAATATTTTTGAACATATATTATTTTTGATTATCAAATTAATAATTTCCTGATATTTATTCATAAATAAATTTAATACTAATTATATTAAAATATTTCAATATAATGCCCGGCTACAATTTTACGTCCCTTTTAGCCCGAAAAATATTTCGAAGTTGTTTACATACACCAATTTTTGGAACTGTTTTTTATTCAAAAAATATATTAATTTAGGTATTTGCGAAATTAATGTTCGCCTCATGTTTTTTATTGAAAGAAGTACAAAAATAAAAATAAATAGCAAAAAACAAAAAATAATTAGAAAATGTGTTATTTTTTATTTATTTATTTAATTATTGCTAACCTGAGCCAAATGATAATTGTTGTCAAATTCTTTGTTTTGCTCGTAATTATTTGAGTATGGTTCAATTAGGGGAAGTTGTTTTTGTTGCTGTTGGGAAATTGTTTTCGGATTTTCAAATAATAAAATAATTAGCACAAACATTGAATATAACATTTTACGCTAAATTATTGTAAAATATTTTCTATTTTTGTTAATTATGCGATAAAATACGAAACTGTATGTTCTGAATAAAAATGCATTTATTTTATTATTTTATAAATTGATTTTATGAATAATATGCCTATTTTAATCGCCAACATACAAAATTGATAAATAATAAAAATCGAATTACAATATTATTATTAGTGTTTGATCGATAATAATAATACTTATTATTATAACCAAATGCAAAAATGTAAAAGAATGAATAACAAATTGCAATAATGAAAAAATATATTGTTAATATGTATATGAGCATACATATAATAACAATAAAAATAATATTTTATTTAACTACGTCATAGTTACTTATTTATGTATGTTCCATTTTTGTATTCATTGTATTCAAAAAGATGAGCATGTAAAACAATGAAATTATCCATAGCATATGCGTATTTCTTACTATTCTATTAAACAAATCGATTGTATTTTTTAGACTTCGTTTTTTACATTTAATTATGTAAATTTATTTTTGTAGTTTGGTTACATATAAATAAAAATAAAATATGCAAAAATAAAATACAAATACAAATCCAAAATATTGCAAGAAAAATAAGGAGTGAGTAGATTGTTGGTGCAAATCTTCAAATTTAAATTTAATTTGATATATTTTTTTGTACAATTTATTTTATGCTGTAAATTTTATGCTGTTGGATTTTTCTATTCTACTTATTAGTAAGATTTATTATTATTATTTTTTAAATTTATAGAAATTTAAAAAATTTCTGATTTTTTTAATTTAAATTTACGAAAATTTCTCTTAATAAAAATATTATTTTCAATTATACTTACTGAATAAAAATTAAGGCTAATTGTAAACAGTAAACTTAACTTATTAAATTTAAACGTATAATTTGAAATTGACAAATTTTTAGTTAACTTATTAGTTATATTATTTGTGTATAATATTACTATTAATTATATTATATTTTACGTTATAAAATGCGTATACTGTAGTTTTTTGTCTCTGCCCGCCCTATATTTGTTTATAACCTTCGATTTAAGTTGGTTTATTAGGTAATATCACATTTTTACACTAAACAATATAATATAATGTGTAGCTTGTTGTCTTACTTCAATTTGTATTCAAATATTTTTATATGAATATATTATTATTATTTAAAATAATATATATTATTATATATTATAATTACAGCAATTATAATCACTTACTTCTGCTACTTTTATTTAAAAATGCCGCCTGTTCTCATTTTGAATTTTTAACAAATTGAAAAACAAAAATGTACGGTTTTAAAATTTTATTACCATATTTTTTTAATTATATAACCATCTCCAATTTATTATATGGCCTGCCGTATAATTAGAGAAATATGGTATAAATGACAAAATATCAAAAATTGTTATTTATAATGTTATAAAAGCCAATAAAATTACAATAAAATGTTGATAAACAGAATAAAAATAATCAATAGATTTGAAGATGTTAAGTAAACAGAATGCCAACAAAATATCAGCAATAAATGTGTGCAAATCTGCAAATGTATCCCCCCAAAAAATTAGTCCATCAAATTTACAAATTCACTGCCACCAATTGGAGCTTATTGTTGTGGATCCCCTTTTTTCACTGCTGAAAATGAGTCGACAATTGCCTTTTTAATTTGCTCCGCATTTTCTTTTCTTTTTGCCCTTTTAATTTCTTCCATGTTTTCCTTGTTCGCCTGCAACAATTCGCACCAATTGCTCATATTCTTAAATTATTGTTTAATTAGAAATAGCAAAATTATTTTAAAAATTAAAAAGTACGTAATATGTAAAAAATCCTTTGGTGTCAAATAAAATTTGAAATATCATTTTTCAAGGACTATTTGAAATTCCTTTTCCCGAAAATTTTTCCATTGAAAAATTTACGCCCTTTCTTTAATTTAGGCCCCTCTACGAGGGGTATTGAAAAATTTGCACCCCGGTCGTAAATTACAGGAAATACGGTAAATAACGAATGAATAAATAAATGCGATAAAAAAGGTACTTGTCTGTAAACGGGGTGGGCAAACTGTTAACGTGAAAGGGGCAAAAAAATTGACTTTTTTTTGTTTTGTTTCTTTGCGTTTTTAAGCCAAATTAAGCAAAAAAAAAGTTTAAACTATTTTAATATGGATTATATTTTTAACAAACAACATTACAACCATGAACATATTAAATTATTGAAAACATAAACACACACACAACTTCACAAATATTAGAAAATTGTTTTTTTTCAAGAAAACAGAACAAGAGTAGACAATTTTTGAGATATTTTTTGAAACCCACAATTTTTTGCATTTATGAAAAACTCGAAGTCTTGGGATTGTTATTGTTTTTATAGTATAATTTACCATTTCAAATATTTGAAAATTATTAAATTGACTTTAATTAGATGGTATTATGAATAGTACATATTAGAATGAAAATGTTATAGGTAGAATTAATTCTATAAACACTTTTCAAAGAAATGTTTAAAATTATACCGAACAAATTCATGTTTTGATGACATTTTTAATTTGTAGCACATATTAGCATATTATTACATTAATTATGTTAAATTATATTATACAGCGATATTAAGCCAGAGAAACATCATTTCTGGGTGATATTGTTATAATAAATATTGTTTGTTAATTTTGTTGAGTTAATTGTTTGAGGTTATTAATTGGAGACGAGCGCACTAACTTATAACATAATATTTTTATAGAATGATGATTTTCAAATAAAAAATTCAAAGATAAAAAATTCATTTCAAAGATTAAAAAACCAAAAATCCTAAAAACAAATCCAATTCAAATATTTGACGGTTTTGCGGTAATTTGTAAATTATTTCGAATTATCATATAGGTCTTATCCGGGCCATCTAAGTCTTCAAGCTCATTGCCCGGCGTTGGGAATGTGCGTAGTCGTATGATGAAAAAACGCCTAATACTTCGGTGCGGACGGTGGGGGTAAAAGGACCTTTGAAAGCTCTAGATAATGTGCTTCCGTAGCTCAATTGGTTGGAACTGTCCCAGGAATGGATGGTTGTGGTTGTGGGTTCGAGTCCCGTCGGTGGCCAACATTTTTCCATCTCTCTACAGCGTTAATATATCTGTTTTTTCTGATCTCCACACTCTGAACATGTCCTCGGTTTGCCATTTGCATTCGTTTGTCATTTTCATTGGTCGGTCCCATTTTGGCAATTTGTGTTGCTTTGATAAAATTCACCGAAGCAGCTTTCGGCGGAGAAGCAGCATTGGTTGCAGATGAAACGGGCAGGAAGCGTTTTCTTTATAAAAAAATTAATTTTTTAGAATACTATATTTTTTAAATGGGTTTTAACCTTGCTATTCAAATTTTTGAAAATTTTTCATCTTATCATTTAAATTAATTTCTGAAAAAAACAAAATCTTTTTATCAAAATATAATTTTTTTTCTTCAATTTTTATTTTTCTTCTTTCAATTTTTCATCAAAGAAAGTTGTGAATGTTAAAAATTTTCTCATAGAGATTGAAAAATCTTTACAGCAAGAATTAGAGAAATTATACGATAAATCGATAAATTATATTTGTATTACAATAGATAAATAATTAAAATAGAAAAATTAAAATTTATCTCGAAAGGGTATTCAAATAATATTTTTCCTGGGCAAAATAAGATAAAATACAGTAATTAGAAAAAATGGATAAAATTTAATCACCGTATGGCATTGTATCCGCTGATCTTTGCCGCGTGGAGCCGAAAAGGAGTGACGAAGCAGACAATGGTCAGCGGGCTGATGAACGCGTACAATTCAAACAACAAAATGCCAATTTGGCCGCCCGTTTGGCTAAGCGGTTGAATGCCAAAAATCCACAGATGTGCAAAGGTCTGATTTTTATATAAATATTATGACATCATCCTCATCAGCGACTCAAAAATTTTAAAATTTATTCTGTTTTTTTTTTGATAATTTTCTATGAATTTTTCTTTACATTTCTTCCCATCGAATATTAATGAGATAGTAAAAAATTAAAAATTATTAAACTAATCCTTTTCCTTTTATTTTCTCCCTCTAATAAAAGGTTTGAAACCCTTAAGAAATTAGAATAAATAATATTTATTGGAAATTAACATTTATTATTATAATTAATATTTATAGGAAAAGTGAGAATTTTACATTTTTAAATAATTTTGAATATTTTGGAGTTTATTACCTGGATCATTAGTGAGGTGATCAATTGGAATTGCAGTTGTAATGTGTGTTTGGAGAAATGTGCCGAATTTAAGCGCAAATAGCGAATGATGCGAAAAATGAAGAAAATTGAAAAAGCATAAAATAGGCAAAATACAGCCGAAAAGACTGCAAAAGTCTGGAAGATCCGAAAGCCGACCAAATTGATCACGGGAGTGCCGGCCAAAAGGGCGTCTGACAACAGTTTTTGCGTCACGCCATCGTAGAGTCCCCAGATATAGGTGGGCAAATCCTTGACAAATGGTTAAATTACAAAAAGAGTAAAACATAACCTAGCTCGGTTTTCCACAAAATTTAATCCCGACTTCGGAATCCGACCCGTGATTTAAGTTTTAAAAAAACTGACAGGTTAATATACTCATGATTTTAAAACTATAGACAGATGAAGTTCTAAGATGTTTTGTTTTTTAAATTAAAATGTTTGTTACTGGGCTCCGGTCACTCAAATTTAAGTTTTTTGGCCAAAGTTGCAGTTTTCCTAACTGAGGCTCAATGTTTTTTAAACTTTTGTTTTTACCTTCGAAACATCCATCACTAAAAATGTTGAATAAACGAGTGCACAAGCAACGCAAAATAAGCAAAAAGTTTGCAAAACGCGGGACCATCGCGTCTCGAGCAAACGACAAATCAGCGAATATTCCATAATCGACGTGTATAAGAACATGACGAACAGAAGTTGGAACAGTGCCTGGCCGATCACCGCAAATTCGGCAATACACAGCTTAAAATATTTGGATATATATTTTTCTCAAATATTTTTTTCCAAAATATTTGCAAAAAATGCTGCATTTTATGCATTTCCAAAAGAAAATCTCAAATAAAATGCTCTTCTTAAAAGTCTACATCGAAATTAGAGAGTTGTATACCGTAAAATGGAGGTCTGAAATTTTGTAACCTTTTTCCAAAATTGTTTTGCATATTCGAATTGTGTGGATTCTACGTCATAATCTGTCATGAATCTCAAATCGGTACTAGTCCGCAATGCCAAAAAATCCACTTGTCCCCCTCCCTACCCCCGTTATTGAAATCCCCCCCCCCCCCCGTTAACAGACTAGTACCCTCAAATCTTACCATTTTTAAAGAATTTTTAAAATGCCAAACCTCAAAAAACAGCTCAAATTCCGTTTTTTCATTTTCAAACAACAAACCATTATAAAAAATAAGCGAATGTCGAATCTTGATAGGATTTAAATTTTTTAAGAAAATGAACAACGTCAAATCCGTTTTAAAAACCAAAAGGTTAAAATTCCAAAATATATTATATAATAAATTTCCCACCGAAATGCTACCACCTTCAATGCCGAAATATTTGGCTAACCCACGCACTGAGCAAGCAAATGCATTTGGAAGCCAAAGGACTGGGTTGATTAACAAGCCGATGGCAAAAGAAGAAATAGAATCAAATATCTGAAAATATTAAAAATAAATATAAACAATATTGATTATACTATGAATTTCAGAGAATCGAATTAAAATTTTAAAATTTAAATGTTAAAAATATTGAAAAGAAAATTCGAATATAAAAAGCCACATTTTGATCAAATAATTCTTTTTCCAATGTTTCAAATTTCTATTTGCCACTACTCTATAAATTAATACTGTAATAAAACAAAGAATTTTTGTTCCAAAATATAAACTGATCAGTACAATATTTTGAACAACATATTATTAAATATATAATTTGGTTACGGTATTTGCACACAAATAGAAACGAAAGTTTCTCATTGGCGCCGGGGATTTGGCCATAATAAGCCAAAGGACATAGCATTGGGTGCAAAGCGATAAAAGCGAAAACAATGGCATCATCATTTGGCCTGAGAAAGTGAACAATGGCCATTTTGGCGAGACCTATAACAAACAAACAAATAATTTATTAATATTATTACAAACATTTAAATATATTAATTTATTAATATTATTACAAACATTTAAATATATTAATATATTAATATTATTATTCCCGAGGATGTTATTGTCAAAGTGGCAAAATAAGGAATGAATGGCCTTCAAAAACTTCGAAAAATCAGAAGAAAAAAGGGCGTTATTGAGCAATTTACTTCTGCTGATTTTTCACCATTATCCCCTTTCTAAATTAAGAAATTCTAACGGCTTATAACACTTTTTCGGACCCAGTAATGGACACCCATAAGGTTCCGTTCCGGTTCCGAATCAACTTATCTTACCCCACGAATCAATTTTCAAAATTTTATTTTTTGAAATAAGAATTCGCCTGAAAAATGGCTATTATAAAAGTAGATATACCTTTTAGGCAAAAACTAGGAAGGGGATTTGTATTTCAGGTTTGGTATTAATACCCAAGGGTCGGGAGCTCGGGAGGGAAGGGTTTTTTTTTTCCAAAAATTTCATTTTAAAAGAGATCACAAAGATGCATTTTCCAACCTTTTTGCACATATATCCTTGGACCGGAACATCACATCGTACATACATCCATTTGGGCGACCCCATCAGCATCACAACACAATTTCCATTGGATTGGTAATTTGGAGCAAATTGATCTTTTGGCCAATAAAAAGGGGCATCAGTCCAATTGAGTGGCTGTTCTAAGGGGTCCAATTGGCCAGCGAAGAAATCCGCTGGCGAACCATCGGCCCAAAGTAAATTTTGGCCAATTCCGCGCGAAACAAACAGTCCAATGTAAAAAGCAGTGGCGGGCGAAAGATTGGACGATTGTTGCGTATTTTGGTCGGTTTTTCCTTTATTAAAATTTAAGTTAATATTATAAAATTTAAGTTACCGTATTTCCTTCAATAGACGCCCCCTTCATTTGACGCCCCCCCCCTCCAGGGGGTATCGAAAAATAGACGCCTCGGGGCGTCTATTAGAGGAAATACGGTATCAGCAAAAATAAAGCATAGCAAAAAATAAAATCCCGTACAATATGTAAGGAGAGGCTATAGGGAATTTACAGTAAACGTCTTTTTCAGTTTTTTTCTTCATTATTACCGATTTGTTGTTTTTTTGAATTGAATCAGCTGAAAGACTTTCAATTATATGCTCAATTTATTTTGCAAAAAATACTATTAATAAAGCCTTTTTTTAATTTTTACCCATTAAAAATGCGTTTTCTTCCTCACTGTGAATTGAAGCCAAATCTGCTCCATATTGGTTACAATTCTGTCTTGCATCTTGCATCGGTATGCCAGACTGGTCGGTAAAGACCTGTAAATTATTATAGAAATATTTTTTGGAACATAATAAACATTTTCAGCCAATTGGACCGAGTTAATTATTTTATTTTATTGCCGATCTTAATGCAGAGTAGTAGACTTTGGACCCCAAACAGTCTAGGGTTGTTTGGAATCGGAACTTCGGAACCCAAGAATTTTGAAACTCCATGGTTTTCCGGGTCGGCTATCGGATAATGTCCTATTTTAATGAAACCCCTCCCCCCGAAAAAATCTCAGTTTTTGAAAAACTAATTTTTTGGCAGATAATTAATTAATCTCTACCTTAAAGCAAGATCCGTTGTGGCTGATCCAATCTGTCGGACATCCGTAGGCCAATGAACCAATGTTCCCATCATATGCTGTTGTTGCTCCAATTGTTTTGACGAGAATAAAAATAATCCAAATCATTTTGGATCTGGATGGCAATAATTTTATTCCAAATTTGCTAAAAAGGGAATTTTCAAAAAATTTATAAATACTTATAAATGTATTTTATAAATTTTTAGAATAATTTGTATTAAACTGCTGGTGAAAAACAGGCTTCCATTGTTAAGTTCCGTTTGGCATTCCGTTTTGTCACTTTATTTTTGTGTTGCCATCTGTCCAACAGGTGATTTAGGATTAGGAGTAGGTATATTTGAATGTGATATTTGTTTATTTCATTAAATATGGAGACTTTAGGTGCGCGAAAGAAGTGAACTTTATTCTTTCACAGCGTCCATCTTTCTTGCGCATCTGTGCAAATAATTTATTATTAATTGGTTGGCAAAATGCCAATTTCATATAATATTCAAAATCATATGGCGTTTTGTATTGTTGTTAAAGAATGAAAACATTATTTCCAAATTGGTGTTATCTTTGGCGGCGAATGTTTTGTCCAATTGTCAGGTGCTATTATTCCCAAATATTGTTCCCGTTTGGCAATATGAATGTTAGTCCAACCCTACTTTGGACTTGATATTTGATATACCTACCCATGTTTTCCGATTAAAGGATTAGTATTTAAATATCGTTGATTATACAGGTGCTTATAATGTTGCCCGAAGTTTAGTTCTAAATATCGGAATAGAAAACTTTTGGCTAGATAAAAGGGTAAAAAATATTTTGATGATTTAAATTATAAATGTTTAAGAATATTAAAAAGTTACAATTATTGAAAAATATTTTTATAAAATGCACTTTTACAAAATATTTGTTTTCTAATTTATTCCAATAAATGTTTTAATGTCCGCCAAACTTTTTTCTGATAGTTAACATTGAGATAACATTTTGTTTTGGCAAAGTATTTGTTTACGTGTTTATAACTTATAACACCATCACAAACTATTTTGATTAAAAAGCAGCTGCTTTGTATAAAAAATATGTTATGTAAAAATACTAAAAATTGTGTTTACTTAAAAATGTTACATAGGTATTCAAAAGCTGGGAAAAATGGTATATTTATGCAAAAAATGGGCGATTTTCATAAATCTTGATTATAACAACTTCCACTGATATAAAAATAATATATATATGGGGGCGATAAAAATAATATTTTTAATTGTCATTAACAAATTTTTTGGATTATAATGTTGAAAGAATTAGTTCGCCCACGAATCAGAAAGTATGGCGTAAGCATTGTTTATCGCTTTGAATTGTTCCGTGCTCTCTCGCTGCTCTTTTTCTATGGCCTCTCTCGTTTTGCCCTGCTGTATCCCGCGCTGTCTGACTTTGTCCGGATGGTGTTCCAATGACAACGTTCGATATGCCTTTTTGATCTCTTCCGCGCATGCATTTGGTCCAAGTCCAAGTGTTGCGTAGTGTCCATTTTTACTATTCCAATTTCCATTTTGATAGTTATTATAATTATAATTATTATTTTTATTGTTATTCCGTCCATTTTCATTTTGTGTCCATTCTTGCTGTCCGCTTGTTTGTGAGTATGTATACTGTGTGATTTAAATACCGTATTTCCTCTAATAGAATACCCCTCCAATTGAACCCCCTCCAATAGAGCCCCTCCCCCTCCGGGATATTGAAAAATACAGCCCCCCTCCATTTGAACCCCTCTCCAATAGAGCCCCCCATGGGGGTGAG
>JAQIYK010000462.1:0-14168 GCA_034700465.1 Rotylenchus robustus
AGCAAGAGGAGAGAGACACAACACACATAGTTACATAGTAGGTACTCATTAATATTTAATACATGGATTTGGGACCAGAGGTGAAAAGGGGCCGGGCTGGAAATTTTTGGCCCCTCTTGAGTAGGGGCCGGGCCGGGTCGGATGGGGCCGGCCCATGCATAAATGAAATGGGAAAAATTGTGAAAGTAAAAAAAGGCCGAACTCGAAATGGATATTATAAAGTTTTGGCATAGCAAAATCGAACGTTATCCAAAATTGGCTGTAGAAGCTTTGCGTATTTTGAGCATTCCAGGAGTCACAGTAGAATGTGAGAGAAGCTTTTCCGGACTGCGAAACGATATCACAGAGAAAAGAGAAAGTATTTCGGCCGAGCAAATCAATTCTTTGTTCCTCGTTAAATCTTTGGAATCGATCCAGCTTAAAACTTGAAACGTGAAATATTATGAAAAAATGTTATGCGCAATCTGACTTTATTGAAAAACATAAAAACTAATAAAATAGAAAAAATTGAAATTTAAAGAGGCCGGCCCGGGCCGGGCAGAAAAATTTTGGCCCCTATTTGGAAGGGGCCGGGCCGGCAAAAATCCGGCTGGTTTTCACCTCTGTTTGGGACCAAAATTTCGGAGAGAGACAAAACCCGAACCCGGACCCGAAAATTTCGATTTTCTTAGCATTGAACAAAGGTCTGACCTTGCTGCCTTCTCTCCTTCATTCCTTCCTTCCTTCTCTCGCTCGCTCGCCGCCTTCTTTTCTCACTTCTTCCAATTTGTCCCATTTCTTCGTATTTTATGTAAATTTTGTTCGTCGAAAAGAAAAATTAAAATTTTTGAGTGGCGAAATTGCGATGGTGGGACAAATCGGTGTTTGGAGTTGGAAATTGGATTTGGTCGACAACGGAGAAACATAAATAAGCCGATGGAAGTTGAGAGAGATGAGGACCTGTTGATGTTAAGCACAGTTGCAACCAGTGCTGGACAGTCAAAAATTGCAATTTTTATATTTTAAAACTGAAAATCCCAAATAAGGCCCAAAATATCTTTGTACCTTTTTTGGTCACTACGAATACAATTACAACCATTTCGAGAATTGGTCAGATTTGCAATCGAATGTTTGGAACAAACAAACATCTCGATCATTCGATTTTTGATTAAAAAATAAATACTTTGATTAAAATGATGATACCCAAATAAATGAAAAAACTATTTGTTATTGTATTTGACTTGGCCGGGTAGGAATAGGAACTAAAAAGAAGTTGGGAATTGGGAGGAAAGGAAGAAGAAATAAATCCAACCATTGTTTTGCAGGGACAAAAAAGAGCACAAATAAAGGAAAAGAAAAGAAGGAAAGACAACGAACCAATGAACCGATATTATTAGGCGAGATATTCGGCGGATGATGAAAATAATAATAAAATAAAGTCAACAAACAAAAAAAAGGAGGGGGGGCATTGGCCAACCCAGTCAAACACAACCAGCAGACTGTATAAGTAGGTACTTGCATTATGTATTCAACGGGGCAAAGGGGTTAATAAAAAATTAAATAAATAAATTAAATAAATTAAATAAATAATGGGGAAATAATAAGTTAATGAGTAATTATTATGGTAAAAGAAAGAAATACAAAAGAGAGAGGAGAGACAGACACCTGCTGAGAAGCGAGACAATCAATTGGTTTTGGCAAGAACCGCCATTTTTAGAAGAATTAAATTCAATTGCAGCCAAACGAATAGTTCTATTTATTGGGTTGGGTTATTAAAACAAAACAGGGTTGCCGCCCGAAACCCGAGGTTTTTCGCGACCCGAAACCCGACCCAAAGAATTTTCGGACGACCCGACTTTTTTTCCGACCCGCGGCAACCCTGGAACAAAATGATTGTCTCGCGAATGGCCGACGTTGTCGTTGTTTGTTTGTTTGTTTGTCCGTCTGTGTGCCAATATTCATTCTCTTCTGCTCTGCGTTGATCTCTCGCTTTCTCTTGCTTTTTCTATCATTGGGTGCGAACTTTTCTTTTCTGTCTCCTAATCCAAATCCCAAACACAAATGGTCAAAAATGGACAAACAAAACACAATTCGGTGGGCCCAAAATGGTAATGGTAACAAAGGACAAAAGATAGGATATTTTTAATCCCCCAATGGGCTGCACAGCACTCAACTTATTAAACAATTCCGAATCCTAAAATCAAGGACGAATTCATTGCTTACCCGTCAATTAAAGTTAAATATACAATTCAGATAGGTATGTATGTTTATTGGCTTCTTTTTCAAGTTGGGAAATGGTTTAACTTTAACTCCATTTTCCATACCAGCTTTGCTTTTTCTGTTCCACTTTTACACTTGTGAATATGTTCATGTTCCCTAATCTGTACCAAATCCAAACTTTGGAAATTGAAACCGAACAAAAAAGCAGAACAGAACAAATTAAGTGATTCGTTCAAATTTAAAACTGTAAAATGAGTGACTGATGAGAAATCATGGAAAGAAATATTTTGGCATTTATTTATCATTTTATGCACCGTTTGTTTGGATAGAAAAGTGAGTGGGCGGGCGGGGCGGGGGAGAGATCAACGATCAACTTCATTCACTCTGTGATTGTTGTACATTTGTGGTGATTAATTTATATCTTTTTCTAATATCTTCTTCCTTCTCAACTTCTAATTTTATTTAATTTTACGCCTAATTAACACAATAAATTGTCGTCTTTTTGTTCACTATGTTCTGTGTGTGTGCCATGGGTTTGTCACGCAATTGCCGGGTATCCATCCATCAGGTCCAAAAGTGCTAAAATGAACATTAAATTTTATGGCCAAATGTCAATAATCAATCAATCAATCAATCAATTGACTTTATCTATCTATTATCTCATCAACCTGGGTTATAATTGTAGCAATTTTTGGTGAAAAATGGTTGAGAATTGGGCCATCGTGTGCCCATCATAAAGGGCACTGGGGGAACACATGTTGTTGATGATGCTGATGTTGCACATTGAAGCGCAAACCTGGACGGATATATTAACATATCAAAATGTATCAAATGAACATGGAAAGTGCTCAAATTAAAAACAAGGATCAGATTTAATTCGAATGCCAATTTCAGACATTTTAGGAAATCCAACACAAACTGTTTTTTGCCACAAAATCCCGATCCTTTTCCTGATGTTAGTTTAAAAACCCAAAATTAACATATGTGCAAACAAACCATCGTGGGACGCCATCAAATATGGACGGATCTGAATGTGAAAAATAACAAAGTATATGTGCAAGCCAAAAAAGGAAACAGTGAACTAAACAGTTCGGATTCGGAAATTGAACAGTCCCTCCAACAACAAAAAATTATTCACACACTATTAATTGTGTATATTTTTGGGAATATTTGCGATAAGCCGTCTTTATACAAATGAGATAATATTTATTTATTTATTTATTTATATATTTGTTTTGCTTGCCAACCTGCCAAACCGACAAGCAGTTGCCCAATGATTCGGTTGTCCAAATCGGTTGGCGTCTGTCTTTCGTAGTCCATCACCGTGAACTCCAAATAATGCCTCTCGAGTTGGGTTGGCGGTATCGAATACTGTAAAGGGTAAGGGATATATGTAAACACAGATTGTGATAAAATGAAGAATTGTCAATTATTCGTTGAGATTCAAAACAAAAAACAAGCCTCGACAAGCTGGTCCCAGACAGGGTTTGCGTTGCCGGAAACGTATTTGGTGCGCCGCTTGTTGAACACTCTGAACATAACAATAACAGTCAACAACGACAACGACAACAAATGGACGACTCACTTTCGTTCGGGCAAAAGGTAAATTTTGACGAAGGGATTGGGAGGAGCATCACCACAGCCAACAGAAGTGCGTAGCGCGCTGGCTTGAACAACTCTGACGCCGAGCACTGACCGTGTCCGGTCGTAATTGATCGAAAGTTGGAGATAACCAACGGGGGGCGAAGGTCTACTGGCCGAGGCGGAGGTGGGCAAGGGCAACAACAGTTGGGTCGAAACTGCCGGGTTGGCCAAGTTGTTCTGATGGGCGGGCACCGGCGGTGGTTCACTCGGAGAGTGCCAACTGTGAACTGCTGCAAAAAGGCAAAAAGGGGGTTGGAAGGGCAAATGGCACAACTTTGAGACAAACAAACTTTTAGAACAGTATTTTTCCAATAAAAACTGACTGAATTTTTTTGAGTGAAAAATTATATTTGTCTTAGCCAAAATGCTCAATTCTGTTGAATACACATTGATTTTTGTGCCTATTATTATGCCGTCACATTGGATATAGGTAAATGATCTATACCCAAATTTATCATCATTTTTAAATTGGGTTGAAAATGCTGTTCCATCCCCCGGCACCCCACCCACCGTCTGCAAATGCCACCCCCTCCCTGCGCGGGTTTGCCAACTGTCGTCCATGCCGTTGTCCCCTTTCGCCTCCTCCTCCTCCTTCTCTCCCGCCCTCTTCCTCCTCTCGACTGTCTCCAGTATCGTCCTCGTCGTTCGGTTTTCGTTTCCTTAAAATATATTTCCAAATTTGCATAAATTGCAAAAAGTATTGGTCGGCATCAAAATTAATAGAGAATATGACCTTGAACGGACGATGAGTTCGATTTCGCCGGTGCTCGACTGTATCACGCGCTCCACTTCTTCGTACGTTTTGTTGCCCAACAACACTCCGTTCCACTCAAGTATCTTCAAAATAGGAACTAATTAAACAAATAAATAAATGTTCTAATTTTGACTACTTAACTACCACTTTAAACTATGCTTATTTTACTGCCTTTTTAATTGTTTATTTTATCCGTGTCCTTAATCTCTACCTTCCCTCAGTTTTGGCCTTAATCTATTTTATCTCAACAATCACCCCTTCCTACCTGATCTCCTTCCCTCAGTTCTCCAAGTGCTTCCTGGGCCCTGTTCGTGTCCACCATTGTGAGGAAAGCAGCCAGTTCCCCGCTGGCCAGTTTCTTCCCTCCACAAACTCGAATGCCCAGATCTGAAAGATCAGCAGAGGGGGTCGGATTCAAAGCTTCAAATTCACAGGAAATGATCCCTTATCTAGTCACTATTGTTGACCTTTCTATTCTGCTGAACAATACAAAATACTAAAAACTTGGATTTCTAGAAGAATTCCATCTGAAAAATTCCGATCTAAAAAACCGCAAAATTCAATTTTACCAGCTATAGTAAAGTGTACCTTTGCAGATGTTGTTGTGTCTGTAATGTCTGGTCAACAAGATCCGCTTGATTTCCGCGCGTGTCCCAGTAGAGCAACCGAAAGTTGCACTGGTCAACCGGCCCCGCTGCAAAGTTAATTTATCCATTTATTTATTTATTTGTTTGTTTATTGCATACTTTAGTTATTTATTAATTTAGTTATGTTTTTGCTTTGAATTGTTGCCTTATTTTGAGCTGCCTGATCGTTGACACCACATTTTTGTTTCGACAATGATGGGATGTCTGAATAATATGAATGATTTGTCTGCCATCTCCTCATTTTTACTCTTCCGTTGGGGTGCCCCGTTTTTTCACAAATTCCAATTTTCCACCATTTTTATCTCCGCATGATAATTCGGTATTGTGTGAAGTGAAAAAGAGCTCTCTCGTAATGCAAATTTTAAAACGAAAAATTTGTTAAGGAAACGAAAAAGCAAACGACGGAATGTTTTTGAGAAGGGATGGAGACCGGGGGGGGAAGTACTTAAAAAGTAAAGACAATGTGCTAATAAGTCCAAAAAGTGGGTGTGTTAAGTACGGTAAAATATTGCATTTTATTCATTAAAAAACAATTACGGAAAAGGGAAAAGGAGAAGCACAATAAAAAAAAAGCAGGGGTGCGATCTTAAAAAACCGGGCATCATTGTTCAAAAAATTTGCAAAAACTGGGCAAATGCCCGGTTTTCCAGGTAAAATCGCAACCCTGAAAATAAGGGCCATTGTGACTAAAAAAATAACATGTCCAAACATAGGCTCAAAAAACGCATTTGGCCGAATTAATGGTCGGAATGGATTCGATAGAGCCTGTTTTGTACCTGTGGCTTAAAATTCAGAACATTTTAATGTTTGGAACATGGCCAAACATTAATTTTAAAATAATTTAATGGCAAATAAAAAATTAATTATTTTTTAATGGCATTTTTTCATTTTTTTCATTTGCCATCCCAGCATCACAACTCAAACATGAAGAATATGTTCGGATCATGTTTTGGCCATGTTCCAAACATTCAAATGTTCTGATTTTTAGGCAACAAGTACAAATTAGGCTGGCGAATCCATTCCGAACATTGATTTGGTCAAAAATCCCTTGTCGAAACTATGTTTGGCCATAATGACCCTATTTTTTACGCCCATAATGGTACTTTTTCTAACATAGTAGCACCGATAAATTTTGGGTTGGGGATTTAATTGAATTAAAAAGATTGCCCAAATAATTGCTTTATTATAAATTGTGAAAAAGAGTAATCCTCTTTTCTTTTGTAAACTGTTTACTAAGGTTTTTAGACGTTTCGAATATTGCCGACCGGAAAAAAAACAATGGATAACCAGCAAAAAGGTCAATTTTCTTAAAAATGTGAACTAATATTCGAAAAATTTTCGACGGCGCCTATTGGCACTGCCGAGCCCTTCCCACCCCCCCCCCCCCAATAAAAAGTATATAAAATGGGAAATTTATTATCAACTAATTTATTAATGTTAAGAAAGTATAAAAATACAAGGTATTAATCAATTTCAAGTAAATTTATTTGATTCGTTAACGCATTTTACAAGACACCTTATTTTTGTCTTATTTTTGAAAAATTTTGCCTGGTTTTTGCCCGGTTTTTGCAAATTTTTTGAACAAGGATTCCTGGTTTTTGGGTTTTTGAGATAACATCCCTGATGGGTTTTTTCTGAGTAATTTTTTTTCTGAGTAATTTATTTTTCAGTTTGCGAGCAAAAGGGAGATCGTATATCATTATTTTTGTTGGTGATGATGAGAGAGCTCTTTTCTCACCACTATCCGCCACAGAGCAGATTGGCCCCAAATAGTTGAGTGACTAATAAGCGATTACACGGGTTTAGGGGTTGCTTAATTTTCGGATTTTGTGATTGGCCAAAAAGTGTTCCCCGTTCACACCAATGCTTTATACTTTATACCTCTCCTCTGGCCATCATCGGCTGTCATCGTCTCGGCACATCCCCTCGTCGGCCATTTGCTATCACTTCCGCTGAACAACGGCGGCGAATTTTGGCGTCTCCGAAGAATGCCGTGCGGGTACACTCCCTGCTGGTAGTGTTGTCCCAACACATCGCTTGACCATCGGTTTGTTGTCGGCTGACGTTGCTGTTGTTGTTGTTGGTATGGCCAAGAATAGCGGGAAGTGTGTTGTTGTTGTAGTTGTTGTGTTTGAAGTTGTTGTGGATGTAATTGTCGTGGTTGTTGGGTGAGCTGATTAATTGGTGGCATGTACAAATTTGGAGTGGCTCCGGCGGGAACAAACGATGATGGCGCCAACAGGGGATCCGATTCGTAAAAACAACCAATATTGTTGTTGTTGTTGAGAACATCTTGTTGCATCCTGTGCCGTTGTGGCGGATTGCGCAAACCATTGCGCCAACAGGCATTACCGTACTCTCTGTACTGGGCAATTGGTGGTCGGGAACCGTAGTTGTATTCTCCGTCGAGTCCTCGATTGTATGTGCCTGGGTGGTGGTCCAGAGGTGAGTCCGGTGGTACTGGACCACTCATCATCGGTCGGAAGTGGTCCTGTTCCTTCATTTCAATTTCACGATAGGTATTTTGGAGTTGAGCCGGACGTTGGGGTTGGAGTTGTTGGGGTTGAATGGACTGCATCTGCACCACGGGCATGTTCGGTTGCATCACTGCTCCTCCAATTATTGGAACTTCTCTCATTAGCAGTTCCTGCTGTTGTATGTGTCGTTCTGCAACTATTTCGCGGTCATCGATCTCGCGCTGTCGTTGCTGTTCCATCATGAACTGGTTGTTCAGGAAATTAGCGTAATCTGACAGAAGTGCATTGTTGTGCTCTGCAGACACCATTTGAGTCACCCCAAAGTCATCAGATGCACTTGCCCTGTTCCTTCTCGCCATTGTTCTGGCTCGCTGAAACTCCAACATCCCATCCGCCGCCGGCGTCAGCTGACTAGACCTGTCCGAGTAGTTTAGCATCGGTTGGCTTTGCCAATGGGAACCTCTCTCTCCGAGAGAAGGAGGCCTCCAATACTGGTCTAGATCATGCATGGACCTGGAGAAGTCACCCTTGCTCAATTGCGGCAAATGTTGTTGAGTCGGCAACGTGTAGTCCACAATCTGCTGCGGTTGTTGGTGACTGTCCAAGCTCCGCACATAGTTTCTAGGCAGCGAACTGTATCCACCATAATAACGCCTTTGCAATTGATGTTTTTGTTGGTAAGGAGTTAGTGCCGTATAAGAAGGTGGTTGCGCAACAACATTGTCGAGTTCGTCTGGTTCTCTGCAGAAATCCAATCCCCTCGGCAGGGAACCAGTCCAGCGTTGGTAAGCAGCAGTAGTTGGATATTGTTGCTGTTGTTGTGGAGGTGGTGCGGCTGGCGGGTAACACGGTTGAGGCAGATCGCCGAGTGAGTACTGCCTTTGCTCGCTGTTCTCCCAACTCACCAACTGTTGTCTCCGCCTGTCCAGTTCCTCTCGCAACCGTCTTTCCCTGAGTTGCCGTTCCCATTCCGTGTCTGAATGAAGGAAGCGGTTCATTGTTCCGCGTTGACGTCGTTGTCTCCTCCGCAAGTCCCGCTCTTGCTCCTCCTCTTGCTGCTGAAGGGGCAAACAGTAGTCATGTTGCGCATGTTCAGTTGTGGTTGCCTGTTGATGACGCCACTTCATCATCGTTGGTTCTGCCACTACTCCATCGTATGTTTCCGCGTCAAAATCTGTTTGCGTCTCCGCGCACAGTGCGGTCTGTGTGGAGGCATCGGCGTGCGCAGTTAGCCTGCTTTGTCTCATCAACGGCACGGACGGATGAGCTGATGGTGGCGATGTTTGATCCCATGTTGGTGGATGGAATGCTACCCCTGAGGATATTGTGGGTGCCTCTGCCTGGCATCCAAATGAGCGAGTGTGCTCTCGTCCATCCACCACTGTTCTCGTCCTCGTCTCCTCCATCCTTTTCTGAATCCCATAATGGCGCTGATGTTCGTGTTGTCCCTTTCTATGCGCTAAATGTGGCGGCACAATCCGACCGATGTTGGCGATCAACTCGGCGGGCAACGAGCATTTGACAACCGAAGGCATGCTGTCCACTCCAGCGGATGATGACCAGTAGTGTTTGGGCATGATACCAGAATGGAGCCATTTGCTGATCACATACTCCCGATGGCCGGCTTCAATTTCGCACAGATCCATTTCCTTTCTTCTCCGGGCAAGTACTTCTCGCAATTCTCGCCTTAAGTTCAGCATCGCATGCGTTTCCTGGTTGGCACGTTCGGATGTCACACTTCGTTGCTGCTGTTGTTGTGGTCGTCTTCGGGGCGGGGACAGTGATTGGGTCGACGTTGTCAACAGTCGTTCGAAAGGAAGGTATGCTGGCACAAATGTTCTGCTGCTGGTGGCTGTTGCTGCTGGTCCCGCGACATGGTAATTTGCGCCGGGAATAACAACGGGCCCCTTCTGTTGAAGGCCGTAAAAGCTAGTTGGGAGCAGCAAAGATTCGAACGGTTCGCCATAAGAACGAGCACTGCTTCCAGCCAATGTGCTGGTAGTGGTCGTCGGCGCATGCACTGTCGAACTGCTTGAACTTAATGTGGCGCCAAGAGCTGCAGACTGAGCATGTGCCACAGCTCGTGCATCGAAGAGCACACGACGACTCTCTGTCGCTCCCAAAGGCACAGCGCCATTTACAACTGAATCATGCCTCTCGGGTGCACATGACGAGTAGTAAGTGATCACTGAGGCGGCAGTTGATAATGGTGTTGTCAGGGGAGGGTGGGCGGAGGAGTATGAGGACGTTAAGGCTGAGGGCACAGCAGACTGATGCGAGGCGTAGGAAGGCGGCAAAAAAGCCGCCGAAGAGGTGGACGGAGCCTGGTGATGATAAGTCGCGAAGAAATAGTTGGTGGGCAGAGAAGGCAACCTGCGACGACCCATCTCAGCTGGGCAAGAGGAACAGGTCGTTTGTGTGTTTGCGGCCAGCTGTTGGTGTTGGAGGAAGGAGTTGGTGGTGGTTGAGCTGGTCGAAGTTGTCGGTGGTGTTGCGGATGTTGTGGTTGGCAGTGATTTCTGCTGATGATGTGGTGATGCTGGGTGCTGAGGATGCTGTTGGCTGGATAAGCCGTGGACATCCTTAATTTGCAATCAGTTAACAACATATTGACCGTTCAATCTTAATTCCCAGCCCCAACCTATTATTTCAATCATTTTTGGACTTTCCTCAAAGGTATAAAATTTAATTAAAAACATATTCGCTTCTCATAGATTTCAGAAGTTAAGACTTAAGAGTCCATTTCACCGTGTTTACCTTTCACATGCCTTTGGACTAGGCTGTTCAACAACTAACTAATAAATTGGCAAATGTAGACGTGGTGTAGTATTGTGTATCGCTGGCAGCACTATTATTTTGGTTGTAATTTCGCGAGAAATGTTTTTTAAAGTTTTAACTATAGTTTTAAGAAGGGAAAGAGGTAGATGAGTGAGTGAGTGGAAAGCACTTTTGAGGAGAGAAAGAAGAAGACGAAGAATTGATTGTATCTGCGGAATGGGCTGAGGAGGGTCTTGCAAATGCACTCACTCCCCACTCTCATCAGTCCCTTGCGCCAAAGCCGCTGCTTGGCCTACCGTTATTATGGAGAGAGAGAAATGGGGGAGAGTGGGGGAAAGAAAGAGGGGAGAGAAAGAGAAAAGGGGAGAGAGAAACAAAGTCTATGCCATCGGTAGTAAAGACTAAAAGGGACGAGGGAAGGAGGGAGAGGGAGGGAGGGGGACACGAGGAAGGAATTGGCTGTTATGGTAGCAATGGCTGGCCATACGGAGAAGCAGGATGGAGAAGTAAGTGGAGGTGCGGAGGGGGAAGGGGAGGAAAAGGGGGAAGGGAGGGACAGTGGAGGGGAAAGGGAGGAGAAGGGAAGCAAAAGGTCCCAAAGTGTCGTCGGTTGTAAGGAAAGGGGTCGGGGTGGTGCGGAATTATGCAGTAGCTCCTCCAACCAATTCACGGTAGAGAAAACGGACGAAAAACGGAGAAAACAGAGAGAAAATTAGACGCCGAAGGAAGAGGGCAGGGGGAAGGTGGTGGGGGTGAGCGGGTTGAGTGGGGGACATAATGACGAGGGCAGGGCAAAACAGCCCGGTACTCTGGATAGGATCGAATTAAAATGTGGAGTTTGTTTTATCAATCAGATTAGAAATAGAAGCATAAGAAAACTTTGACGGTGTCCTTGCTAAAAGCGACTATGCTTTTTCATTTTGATTTTTGACTTTTGTAATTAACAAAATAAATACTCATCAAATACTAACCAATTGTCCACCAATTGTTCTCGGCTCACTTTGACCCGCTTTTTCTTCTTTTTCGTCTCTTTTTCGCTCTTCCGTCCCGCCGTCGTTCGTTGCGCTCAACTCAACGCATTGGCCGGTAAGAATCATCGCAGGTGAGCGTTTAAGTCTGTGAAAAAGTGTAAACAAAAGGAAATTCGTAGGAATATAAAATAAAATAATGTTTTTAGTCAATTTTGCCAGTTCATTTCATAGCAATAAAAATTGTCCAAGTGCTTTCATTTTTAGGTGTTTCAACATTTATCCTCAAATTTTGCAAATAATTTGTTCATATTAACTTGAGCCAAAAATCCAAGTGTTTGGGTTATCAGAAACGAAAGTCCAACTAATAATGTCAAAATCGATAGTGAGAGTGCCGAGTTTTTACCATTCACTAATAAATAACAAAATATACCGGGGAGATGCAACTGCTGTGAGTACACCACTTTCCTCCTCCACGCCGTTCGGGGGAGTGTGTCGTTGCGGCGGTGGCAAGTCGTCCTGTTGGGTGATGTCCTTGGCGAACTTGTGTTGGTTCAGTTGGTGCAACTGTTGCTGAAGATGCAACGCGGCATTCAACGGTTTTGCGATGGCCGGTGGTTGCGATGCAACCGATGGCAATTTTTGCTGCTGCTGAACACCCATCTGAGAAATAAGTTGGAGTAATAGTTGTTTTACTCCATATTTCCAAGTAGTGCCAACTCCCCAATTGCTAAAATGACAATACCGTATTTCTTCAATTTCTCCCTTTGCTTTAATTTTACCCCCCCCCTAGAGGAGGCATTGAATATTTTTCACCAGAGAAAAATTAGTGAAAATTCGGTATGCATATTTTGTTGCTTCTGAAATTTGAATTATGAGATGAAATGTTCCAAATATGCATGATATGATATAAAAGGTTTTGAGTGAATCCGACGTCAAAAATTAACTCCCGGCTTCTATATATAATTAAAATAAAGATTTTCTGAATTTTTTAAAAAAGGAATCAAAGAATATCTGGAATGTAGGTTCAGAAAATAAAAAGTATTATGGGTATTCTATTGGATATGCAATTTGATGTTTAACTACTCTGGAATCTGGAAAAGTTGCATCTTAATAATAATAATAATAATAATAATAATGCGATTTAATCAATTAACCACCTTCACATCGTTGTTCGGTTCCATGCCGCCCGGAGGTGGTGGTGCCGTTCTGACCGGCGTCAGATGCTTCGGAGCCAACGTTGGGTCGTTGGGCTCAGAAGTTGTTGATGGTGACGCAATGATGGCATCAAATGTTGGTGTTACACTACTCGGCGGTGCATGTGATCTAAACACGTGTTTATGATTAAACCCCAAATCAGAATCCACTGATTCCAAGTTTGACTTTTGTTTGGATTTTCACTTCCCCTACCCGCCTCCCCCTCCCTCTCCCCCTCCCCCCCCTTCCTCCTCTCCCCTACCTTGACTTCCTTCGCCCGGTCGAGACAACAATCGCATCGGTCGGTAACAATGGAGGTACTGTATCCGAGTGCAATGGTTTTCGCTCAATTCGTTCCGCATGATAAATGCCCTGCAAAGGTTTGTATCAATTTGAGCAAATCATTAGTTTCCGCATTTTTGGGTACCTCGCGATTTGGCACGGACTCTCCCTCCTCGGTTTCCTGTATTGTGTACACTAAAAGACAGAAAATTAACTTGTTTATAAGAAGAACAAGTCTCTCTCGCCAATGATCACCTGGACCGGGTCGGTGCGCAAAGTACATACTATGGTCAAGCTGAGCCTTGTAATAGCGTTCCAACTCTTCAGCACGGTCCTCGGCGTCCAAATGCTAAAAAATGAATAATATTTGAATTTAGAAGCAAATTCCTTATTAATACCTATTTACGCCTTCCTGATAATTACCCTAATCTCATCAATTCCTATATTAAGCCATGAAATTAAAGTTACGTCACAAAAAATTTCTATATTACACAGCGTACCGACGACTGTTTTGAACTACAAATTTTTATCACTAACCAAAAAATCCAAGTACCTGGTATCATAGGAATTATGTTAACCAGTGTAGGTCAGAGTTGGCCCAGTTCGGGGCCTTGTTCCTCCCCTGCTCCCCTCCCCACATACCTCTTGTCTGACAACAATGCCATCGTGTGCCTCGCCCTCCTCCTCCTCCTCCTCCCCTTCCCCTTCGTCCTCCTCCTGTTGCTGACCATGGGATTCGTGTTCAGTCAAGAAGGGGTTGGTCCTCTGTCTGTACATCACGCTCTTCGCCCCTTCTTCGTCCTGTTCCGTTTCGGTCTTCGATTTTCTGCCGGACCTTTCGAGTGGTGTCAGCTCGACCGATGTAACATTAGATTCTGTTTCCGGAGGAGAATAAATGTTTGCTTGGTCCTCCAGAAAGAAGTTGTCCCTTTGCTGCTCGATGTTGTCAATCTAAAAAAACAACTCAAGGTACTTCTCTACTAACGGGGGAGGGACAAATTTTAACGGTGGGGGCAAATTTTTTAAAATTTCTTAAGTTTTATAAGTTTAAATGGTTTTTTGGCTTTATTTTTATGCTTTTGTGTGTCAAAACGCTGAAAAACAAGCTTTTTCATGTTTTTTATGGCACACCGACATTTGCGCTTCCGACATTTGCGCCCCGATGACCATAACTCTGTTCAGAATGAAGTTAGAAAATTAATCTTGATGTCAAAAATTAAAA
>JAQIYK010000463.1:0-14160 GCA_034700465.1 Rotylenchus robustus
TTAGGTAATTGTGCATTTATCCAATTCAAAAAGTTGCTTTTTAAGCTAAAATTTGGATTTTAAAAAATATGAAAACAAAAATTACGTTTTTTAATTGTTTAAAATTTTCAAATTTTGACCAAAAATTAGTTACTTGGTGTTATAAATTCAAATGGCTATCAAATCAGGTTAATTTTCTAAAAACACCCTGTTTTCGGTCTTTATTTACTGATCCTGTTCGACTCTGAAATATACAGTAACCTAAACACATACTTAAAATACCCGAAACACCTTCAAATTTTAATATTCAATAGTCAAATTCACACATTTTTGTGTCTATTTTTTATCGTACTTTTAATTATTTAATTTTATTGGTAACTATCCCTGTTTCATCCACCCACCCTTCCCACCTCCGAATATCATAACTTAGATTTTTCGAACATTTCTACTGGATTCCCCACTACAAATAAGTTGAAAACTCAACCTCCCATTCGCGTACCTAAAAAATACTTTTATTTACAATTTCTTAGAATCATAATATTATTCCCAATATAATCTTTAGCTAATCTAATTTAGACTAGACATGTACATTTGTATAAATTTTTTCAATTATCATTATATAAATTTTTAACCCAGGATTGTGACCAAATTTTGATATGCATTTCGAAAATCAAAACTTTCCAACTTTTTTTAAATTCTGATTTTAAACTTTTTAAATTTTACAAGGTTCGTTTTGCCGATACTAGTCCGTTAAAACTAGTCCGGGGGCAAGGCCAAAAAATGCACTTGCCCCCCCCCCGCCCCCCCCCGTTATTGATTCCCCCCCGTTAACTAACGGACTAGTACCGTTTTGCCTTTCGAAATCGACTTCGCGACATCGCTGATTCATACCATTCAAACAGCAAAAATGTATTATTTTTCTGTGTTTTATGAGACGCTGTGTTGTGTATACAGTACAGTAGGCCATAAAAGTATGGGGAGGGGGAGGGGGGACTAAAGGTGGCAGTGGGACACTTTTTTACACCTTTGCGCCACTCCTACTGATGGCGAAGACAGATAAGATGGGTGGGTAGGGTGACTGGGGACTGGGGCTAATCCATTTCTTCTTTTCCCCCCTTTTTTCTCCCCCATTTTTGCCCCCATTCCCATAATTGCGAATGGGAAAATAGCAAATGGGGGAAGGGGCGATTTTCTTATGTTTTCCATTTCACCACAATGCCACCTGCTGCTGAGGGTGGTGCTAATGGATACACGTCATCATACCCATTAGACCACAATTGAATAATAAAAATATAAAAAAATAAGGCCATAAATTTTCAGAAAACTAGGGTTGAGGGAGTAGATACAAAAATTAGATAAAAATTATGATTTTGAAAATCTCGGGTGAAACACAAACAATCGAACAAATATCTAGTTTTTGTGCTTTTTTTAAAAAAAAAGAGAACAAAGTGAAAACAGAGTTGAGATTCGGTCAATTGATTTTTTAAAAATTTGAAAAATCCCAAAAAATGACGAGACTTCTATCGTTCAAACCTCGCCAGATTCTATTTCTCTGCTGTTTCTCTTCGCTCACCACACTCCCTCTTTTTTCAAAGTCAGACAGGGTTGAGATTTCAGTTTATTTCCTTCATCTATTATTCAAATTTTTTAAGTGATTATTGGTTTTGGTGCCGATTTAAGTTTTTGGTTTTTTTTATCGGTTTCTAATTTTTTGAAGTTTTGCTGTTGTTTTTTAAATTTTCTTTTACCAAAAAATGGATTTTCAGTTTTTTTTAAATTCGTATTTAAATTTTTTAGTTTGGTTTTTAAGTTTTAAAAGTGCACTTGCACTTTTCGCTCTTTTGTTTTCTAATGAAAACTTCATTTATTATGGTCCAATATATGGTCCTTGTCATTATTTTGTCATCATCAAAACATTTATCGCCCCCAGCCTCCTAGTAGGGGCTGGGGTAGTTGAGTTTGTTATCTATGATTTGTGTTGCGTGCACAGAATGCCAAATTTTTGGCAATTTTTTGAAAATGACAAAAAATCATATATTACACTCATTAAGTTGGGCTTACGATACTTTTCTGGATGTAGAGAATAATTCATAAAAACGTTTTCCATTTTTGTGACCCCTTAACCCTTCTTTATTTTCACAAACATCACTATTCGCGTGGCAAAAAAAAAGATAGTAAAAAGATAGTTTACTTCAAACAAAATTTTGATTTTTTTTTCAAATTTCACATTCAAGTATAAAATTTAAAAATAGCCAACGAGGTTTAAAAATGATTATTTTTGGCTAATTTTTCTGAATTTTTTTGACCGGATTCTAATTTAACAATAATTTTGAAGTAATTCGAGACTCTCGACCACAATCTTCGACTCAATAAATTACCCGATTTGTCGATCTCACCTTTTGAGCCCAATTGAGATTTCTTATATCCCCTAATAAACAAAATGTGCAAAATTAAGCAAATTTTTTTGTTTTTATTGGGCACAAACTTTGGTTTATCACAATTTTTTATGATTTTTCCTAAGGAAGTATGTTTGACAAATTGATGAAAGTCAAAAGATAGTTAGTTTTTTTTGAAAAAAGTCAAAATTTTACCAAAAAATGTCAAAATTTCAGCAAAGTTTTTTGCCTCTCGACCTCGATCCTCGGTGGACATCCCTCAATCTTGACCTTGTTTGCACTTGGACACAAATTTTACTGGTGTTAATGCTTTATTGAAGAATATATTTTATTAGCAAGTTTGTCGGTTCCGGTTTATTTTTGCATAAAAAGAAACAAAAACAAAAAAACACGCTCAATTATTATAAAATTCAAATTTTCACAATTTTTATCAATAGTTCGAAGAATTTTTTGCTAAAAATTCGTTTTGGTTCAAAGTTAGGCTTTTTCCCTAACTATTACCTTTTTCTCAAAACCGTTACTGCAAATCTTCTAATAATAGCCGCCTCCCTTTAATTCCCCGTCGCCCCTCCAATTATAGCCCCTGGGAATATTGAAAAATAGCAGAGAGCTATTAATAAAATACAGTAAACACTACTTTACACTACACACACTACACAGTACACAGTACACAGCTACAGTACAGTATACAGTTAACACTACTTTTGCTCTGTAATTCTCTTCTTCGCCTCTACAAATACAGTACCCATCTCCAAAGCTCCAAAGAGCCTTTGGACTTTGGTTCAAAAATATGTGTTAAGTTAACCCTCTTTTTGATCGGACACACCGTTTGATGGAGATTTTCTGCTGACGCAATCATTCCAATCTTTTATTCTTTTTATACGCATTTCACATATCCCACAATTTATTTTTGTTAAAATGCAAATTGCAAAAATCTATGGCTATTGGCTTTTTTGCGAAATTGTGTAATATTATGTATTTTTTATATTTTATTTAGTTTAAAAAATATAAAAAATGCAGTAAATTCTCGTCGATATTTCAAAAATGGATCCTTTTTTAAATTTCATTTCTCTGGATATTTTTTGTTTTAAAAGATTTTTTTTATTTAAAAAATTTTAACTCATTCAGAGATCAGGAGTCTCGATGAAATCTTTTGGGACTCTATAAAATTCATTGGCATTTTTGGCATTCCGATCTTTGGGAACCGATTTTTAGGAATTCGACTTTGGGAGACCATAAAAGAGAATAGAAGGGAAAATCCAAATAATTTCTAACATTTTTTAGGATATTACCAAATGTCAGGTTTTTAAAAGTCGGAATAACCGAAAAGCCAGGTCCCCAAAAGTTGGGATTCCCAAAAAACTGATCCTTAAAATCAGTCATCTCCAAAAAATCGGATCCCAAAGTTTCGTCCCAAAATGTCGGATCTCGGGTTATAATTGATTTTTGGAAAACTTTTAGAAATCTTTTTTCAAAAAATTAGTATCTTTTAAGACCTTACCATATGTTGGAGGGGATGTCTATATCAGTAATTTTTTTGGCTTTATCAAGTTATCTCTAATTATCTGGTCTTATGTTTTACATCTTGTCCCATGAGGAAATTTTTAGGGAATTTACCATTTTTGTAAGCCTAAGACCTTACCTTATGTTGAAGGGGTGTCTATAGTACTCCATTTTCGGGTTTATTTTGGCAGATGGCCTAAGCCTAAGCCTTTAAATTTTTCGCGCGTGCGCACACAGCAGGTAGGCCGCCTAATCTTTTGTTGGCCCTATGGTCCTATACTCTGGCAAATTAGCAAACATGTTATAAAAGGAAAGAGATAAGAAATAATGAGCAAATTAGTTAAGAGGATTTTCCAAAAATCGGGGACGGGGATGGTCGGAATTTTGGGGTCGGGGATGAATCAGTCGGCGACGGTGGAGGTGGAACCCACCGAGTATGGATTTTTCAAAAAAAAATACCCTAAAAATTCTTTAAAAAAGCAATTTTTACAAAATACACATCAGTACTTTTGCTGAAAATATTCTTTCAAATTTTTCACAAATTTCCTTAAAATTAAAAATTTTATCATTTCTAGAGGCAAAGCGAGTCGGGGATTACCGGGGGAGGAGGATCCGGGGGATATACCCCATCGGGTGTCCATACTATAATGAATACAATAATAGAATTGGGGAAGAATCTAATTTTGGAGAGTGCCAAAAATGGCGAAGGATGTGGAAATCTTTGTTTGTGGTCAACAAAAGTGTTAATATATTATAGCCTAAAATCTGCTTTACTTATTAATCCGCTTTTTTCATTATTTTTATGCTAAAAAGTTACCACACACAACAGAGAAATTTGCATATAGAGCTGGCATCCATCCCATCAAAATTCACTTCCTTGTAGACTACATGAATTTAGAAACCTAGCCTCGTGGCCGCCTAATCTTTTGTTGGCTCTATGGTCCTATAGGGCCAACAAAAAAATTTGTTGGCCTATACTTGAGTACAAAAATCATAAAGTATATAGTTTTTCACCTAAATTTTCACCTAAAAAACCTAAATTTTAAACATTTTTAGAAAATTTTGATCCGTAATCCAGTTTTTTTAAGAAAATTTTAGAAAATTTTGATCCTTAATCCAGCATTTAAAATTCATTTATTAGTTATAGGGAGCCTAGGTATAGTTCATATTCATATCAACAGTTCTAAATTTCTGGGCGGAAAACTTATTTTATAAATTCTTGACCATGTCCCACCCATGTCCTGAATCACTGTTTTCTTATTTGAACAAAAAATCCATTAACTTTTTGCCAATTGTAAAAACTAATAATTTTTCACAAAAAAAATAATTTTTAAATTTCAAAAACAAAAAATCATAGAGTTTCTAACTTGAGTACAAAAATCATAGAGTACATAGTTTTTTAAATTTTTATTTTATTTTTTAATTTGTAAATTTTAAGTTAGACTTTGATTTTTTAAATTATTAATTTCTATTTCTCTATTTCAACCGAATCTTCCAATTTTACATGTCTAAAAGCCATTTCTTTCTTCAAAAAAGGTACAACCAACAATTACCCCAATGACTAATGAAAATATCCACCCATCTCCTCATTTCTCATCATCATCATCATCATTCATCATCATTGTTCATCATATTTTTTTCTTTTTTGTTGCTCGGTTACTGTATTCTACAAATGAATCTTGGAATCTTGGAAATTTCAAACAAGGATTCATTACCGTAAGTAGGGGGTGTATTGTACCCATACGATTTTTCGCGAGTACTGTACCCATAAAATTTTCAAGAGTAATGTACCCATACCAATTTTTGCGATTATGGTACTTCTACAAATTTTTGCGGTACTGTACTCCACTTTACAAGTACTGAGCTAATTTCTCGTAAAAATTAATTTGTTGATAACTCTTTACTAAAAAATTTTTATCAACATTTTTTCACAGTAATTTATTGAATAGAATAAAACATTTTATCAATTTTGTTTATTGGTTCACATTTTAATATTGTTAAAATTAAATTTCTAAAAATACCAATTTTTATAAACACAAAAAATTTCCCGAAAAATTAAAAAATTCTCATTTGCAGGGGTAAAAGTACATCAGTACGATTGGTAAATCTAAATTTACGGTAGATCAACAGACGTTGAATACGAATTAAAAAATTATTAAAAAATTTATATTTCAAATATGGATTTTACAGAATGTCAAATACTTACTACAAAAAATGTAAAAAAAGGAAAAAATTGCTGGAGATGCAGGGAGTCGAACCCCGGGCTTCTCGCATGCAAAGCGAGCACTCTACCACTGAGTTACATCCCCGACAAGGAATGGACAAAAAGAAAAACCTTTAACAATACAAAAAATATGGAAAATGAAAAACAGAATCAAAAAAAAGTTATGTAGAAGCAAAATTTTCAAATTAAGAAAAAATTCCATAGCCAACGAATTTATTGGAATTATATGCAATTCTTTGCTTGGTTTTAATTTTCGAAAATTATTGTAAAACACCTTGGCATACTGTAGAAACCAATTTATGATTGTAATTATCCATATTTTGAACAAGATTTTGCAATAAACTTGTTATAAAAACACACCGAGACAATATTTTGGAATACAAGCTTGGAATACTGTAAAAATCCGTTTTTTTAAGTTTGAAAAATCCGCCAAAAGTTTTTTATTTGAATATTCCGCCAAATCATTCAATTTTTCAATTTTTTGTCTGTTGGCGTCGCTTCTATTCTCTCAACTCTGCCCCAACACATTGGCTGGCAACATCAGCTGGCACCAAAAATTGGTTGCCTCATTTCCAACTCCCTAAAAATAGGCCATATACCAAACAAATCAAATTAATTTATAAAAAATAAGAAAAAATATTTAGCAGAAAATTTAGTACACCAAATTTTTCAAAAAATTAAAAGAAAAAAGAAAAAATACTTTATTAATATTTTTTGGAATAAAAATGAATAATCGGAGACCCATCAAAAATTATGGTTATTTATTCAAAAATTGTTTAAAATTCGTTTTATTTTTATTTTGTCAAAATACAAATTTTAAGAAAAAACCCCCGCTAAATATTTATTATAACTTTTTTGCATTTTTTTACATGTAATATCTAAATTTAATACTTTAAAAAAATTCACCGGAATTTTTTGGCTAAAATAGTGCATATTTACATTCTATTTGCGGAAAATCCATGGCTATTCATTTAATTTTTTGAAAACACAATCTCAGCTAAATTTGATGCCATTTTAAAAATTCTAAAAATTCTCTATTTGACCAAATTCCAAACATTTTCTCACACGAAAGGTATAACCTTTCACTATCAGATGCAAAAAAGCGGAAAAATGTTCAAAATTTTCACCGGTGACAATTTATAAAAATAGCATTTTTGGCTTGGCAAAATGTCCAAAGGGCATTTTCGTGAGCTTTTAAAATTTAATTCTCCGCGCCCAAAGAATGCCTTACCAACAAACCCAATTTGGGCAAGCACACCCAATACAAATGACGAAAACGCGGGATCGGAGCATAAAGGCGAATAGAATGCCAAGGCAGAGAAAATGCCAATTTGGGGGTAATTTTGAGCGCGCGAAAATTCAAATCGGAGAATCGAACAGCTACAATTCTTTTTATATAATCATGCACATACTACGATACAGTATGTAAAAATTAAAATATACCGTAACCATTTACCGTAGACACCCCATAAAACCCCTTTCCATTAAAAGCACCCTTCCCTACTAGGGCTGTTGGATCGGATATCCGAGTTTTCGGATAGTTTAAATATCTCAAATATTTTATTATAAAAAATTCTCAAAAATCGGGCACCAGCTAGCGCGACTTTAGTTATAATACACCATTCTGATTCTCGTTTACAGCTTAAAGATATCGACAGGTATCCGAAAAAATCGATACCGGATCGGATACCGGATCGGATTTCGGATATTGAAAAAAAAGTGTTAATATCCGAAATCCGATCCGGTATCCGATCCGGTATCGATTTTTTACTAACTTAGTATCTACTAACTTAGTATCCGAAATCCGATCCGGTATCCGATCCGGTATCCGATCCGGTATCGATTTTTTCGGATACCTGTCGATATCTTCAAGCTGTAAACGAGAATCAGAATGGTGTATTATAACTAAAGTTGAGCTAGCTGGTGCCCGATTTTTGAGAATTTTTCAGAATTTTTTTATAATAAAATATTTGAGATATTTCAAAGTATCCGAAAAACTCGGATATCCGATTCAAAACAAATGAAAAATTTGATAAAAAGTTAAAAAGTACTCAAAAAATACGGGTAAAAATAATTTAAAAATAATCCGACTCCCATTCCTTCCATTTGACGCCGTCCTTTAATTCCCTCCCCCAAAGGTGTATTAAAAATTAACCGCCTTGGAGTGGCTAGTAAACCAATTAAAATAATTATAATAAATCTGAATATCGTATTCTTTTAGCTACAATTTTGAAAAAAGGCTGAGAGTATACTGTAGACCATAAACTACTGCAGCATTTGAATACAGTGTCATTAAATAAATTGAATGTTCCGCAATTACAAAAAATAAAAACTCTGTCCAAAAGATACTTGTTATATTAAAAGAATTTTAAAATTTATACTGTACATTTGTGAAAATTACAAAACATAATACAGTATTCAAGTACTACGGTACACTATTGTATTGCTACAGTACAGTACATTATAGCAGTAGTGTTCTTTGGACTATAACATTTAACTCTCCAGCACCACTTTTTAAATAATAATTTAGATTTTTCTCTTCTATTTTCAATTCTTTAAAAAACATTCAATTGTATTTCAAACTCCAAATAATTAATTTATAACATAATCCGGATTTATATATCTTTCCAATAAATTTTCCAATTTTTTTTTAAACTTTTCTGTGAAATTTTTTTAAAATTTTCTCTAAAATTTTATAATATTTTTTTGAAAGTTTCTTTTCGAAAAGCAATTATGTTTTGATGTCAGAACTTTCTTTAGCCAACATATTGCGTTTTGCGTCTAAAATGACATAATAGTGAGAAATGTAAAAAATAATTAAATAAATGTTTAGAAAAGGAACAATTTAATTTGTTAGGTCTCGCCAAACCGATTTTGATCTAATTTTTCTGAAATTAATAAATTGTTCTTAATAAATTCGATTATTTTTTAAATAAGGTTCAGCAAAAAATTTGAGAATTTTATTATTTTCTTTAAATTTTTCATTATCGTACCTTATTTTTTAACCTCCTACGAAGGTGTGATGAAATTTTATTTAAGTAGGATAAATTCGAGAATTGAGTACTTAGTCCACCAATCATAAATGTCTGTTTTTTTGAGGCGAATACTAAATCTACAGTATACACCAATATTACTCTTTCGTTGACAGTAGTCTTATTTTTCCTTTTTATCTAATTTCCCAAAACCCAATAATTTTAAAGGCTATAAATAAAGTTACAGTAACACACATTCAATTATGGCCTCGTCCCAAGAAAAGCTTATACCTATATAATGAAATTTTTGCCTACCGTAACTCTAAAATTGTACTGCCCGTAGGCCATTTAAATTAGCAATAAGATTGGGTAAATTTAAAAAAATCAGAAGTGGATTTTTACAGCTTAAAGCAAAAATTTATCATTGCTGACTGCTGAGTGCTGACGTAAAAAATTAGCAAAAATCGTATCAAGAAAAATCCAGATTTTATTGATTTTCTGGTACAGAATTTCTGGAATAAATTACAAAAGTGGTAAAATGGAAAAATTGTGATGTATTTTTTGAATTTTTTGGATTTTTTTGGAATTTGACTTGTAAAATTTGGTTATAATTTTTTAATTTATATAATTGGTTTTTTAGTTTTCAAAATTTCAAAAATAGTCTTTTTAGTTCAAATTTTCAAATTCTCTGTCTCGCCCTTAATCCGAACTATAGTACGACTTTTTGATTTAAATAAACGGTGTCTGCAGCTTTCGATATTTCCAGAAGTGGATTTTTGGACCAAAAATTTGAAAAGCCTATCAATATCAATGACGACGAGACAAATTGTGGTGACTACCGACGTAATAAATGTAAAAATAGTAACGGTCGGTAGTAGTAGTAGCAATGAGATCCGATCCGAAATCTAATTTCTTACACATAACAACCCTGCAACTCAAAAGCTCAAAACACACATTCAATGTGTAAGAATCTCTTGGATTTATCCTTTTTGCCCGTATTTTGAGATAAAATACTTTGTTTGCGGGAGCTTACGATACATTTTGAAGGGGGAGGGGTGATTGAAGGCTATGGATTATTGTAGATTTTGGTTTGACGTAATTGAAAAATGTAATTTACATTTTTGGCATACTGTAGCCTTGGGATTCGTTGCAAAAACAAAAGCAAAAATCTATCTCGGACGCTGATGGAATAAGTGCAAATTTAAATAGGCAGGAATGCTTTTAGTTTATAACAAATAACTTTTAATGTAATTGAAAAACGACTGAGGCATACTGTATTAAGTTAAGTCACGCCCAAAAATCCTTTGGCCACGCCCAGAAAATCCGGCTTATCAAAAACGGGATTGATGATAATACCACCCCTTGGAGCGTGCATATATATCGTCAAAAATTGCCATTGCCATTACCATTTTTATTTTTATTTTTTCGTTTTTAATTAAAAATTATAAAATTATTTCTTACCAATTAATCAAGCTAATTTTCAAAAGTTTTTATCGACCACATCCTCCTACTGGGGGATGGAGTTGGAGTAGTTGATTTCGAGTAGTAAATATTATGAACTCCATCTTTCTTAATTTAAAAAATGTAATTTAAAAATTTTTTACACCTAATTTAATTTTTAATTTATTTGTGCATAAATACATTAAATACATGTTTTTTGAAATTTGAAAATCAAATAAATATTATTTTTAATATTTGCATATTTTTTTCCAAATAATTTATGGACGCATAATACTATTGTTATTCCATTCAATTATTTACTCTACATTATATATTTCTACGATACAATACTTCAACATTACTACCCAATTTATTGATGCAATGTTACGGTAATGTACAATTACGATACACTCTACAGTAATACTTTGTGGTGTGCGGTGAGGATTGGTTTACAGTGGTAACTGTGGGCATGTGTAAAACATATGCGGCAAACGTCAGTTACCATGTGGATCAATTCGACACGGCACTCCGAACAGAGTTTTGAAGTAGAAAATCCCGAATTTTCGACACCCCGGTCTGTGGATTTTTTGAAATCTCAATTCTCTTTTTCACTGAAATTTACAAATATTTTTAACTATCAATGAATGGGGGGGGGCAATAAATAACGGGACCGTTAATTAATAAGTATCCTAAAAATCGATTTTTTAGCCCCTATTCGAGAGAAGGAGCAATTAAATACGGTATGTTCAAACTATTAAAATCTTAAAATTTTTAATTAATTATTGCCTAAAACAAGTTTATTTTAATTTAAAAATTTAAAACGGCATATACCTAATTTTTAGAATAATTTTCTTTTTTTCTATTTACAATATCAATTCCTCTAATAGACTAAAACCCACGGAGGTTGCATTGATATTTGATATTCGAAGAAATATCGTATACCATTTTAGATTTGGCCAGTTAAAGCTGCTTGGAAAGAAAAAGAAGACACATATCTGATTGAATTTTAATTAATGGATTTTTTTTAAATATTTTATATATTTTTTGCACATACAAATAAAAAATGCTTAGTTTACAATTTTTGATAATTTTTCGCTTATAATTTTTTTATTGCTACTTTACGATTTTACGATTTTTTGATCACATCACAATTTGTTAATATTTTTCCATTTTCCCAATGAATCAACTGAATTGGACCATCGTTCCAAGCGGATACAGACAAAATTTATCATTTTATCCGCCGAATAATATGAATAATAAATAACATTTTTCGACGGGGAACATTTTTGGTGAAATCCTACGGTCAACAAATATATATCTCATCCCCAACGAATTAGAGAAAAATGGAAAAGAATGGACAGCAAAAGGAAGAGAGGACATAGAAAAGAGTATTGGAGCGAAAATTTGGTTGATTAGAGAAAGAAAGAATTTATGAAATAGTATGGAAGGATAAAATATTAGTCGAGTTAGACACGACGAAATAGCATTAACGGAGAGGGAGTCAGAGACATGTTTAAATAGCATTAGAGGATGAGGTCCTAATGGTTAGAGAAGTCACACACAGTGAAAATAGCAGTGGAGAATTTTATTCGGCGAGGGACAATTGGACACTGCGAAATAGTGTTGGAGGATGAGATTTTGGTTGGTCAGAGAAAATCACGAAATAGTATGGAAAAATGAAATTTTGTTCGATAAGAGAAAGTCAGACACTGCAAAAATAGTATTGGAGGATGAGATTTTGGTTGGTCTGTCCATTCATAAACCATTTTTACGAAATTATTTCGTTTAAAATAATAAAATGATTAATCATATAAACCAGTGGCCTTTCTTATTTAAAAAAATCCAAAAAAAATTGTCTGGGAAAAATGCATTGGACCACCCTGTCGGATAGTCTCTATAAAAGCACACTTAAGGCACTAATAAAAATCACTTTTTGTGCATTTAATTGTAAAAAATTGAGTAACAACTTACAATAGCAATCAGCTTCACCTACCTAACATATTAGCATAAGTTATTTACCCTAATTAACCCCATTTTTAAACTGCAAAAAATGCAACAAAAAAAGTGCTGGCGATGCAGCTTTCTTTGCAGCATCGCCTAAAATTCTCAAAAATTTTATGAAATCCAATGAATTTTTAAAATTTTCTCAATTTTTGATTTTCTTTTCATTTTATAAATAAAAATTTCTTCATTTTGCCCCTATATTTCTTCGAGGGTTTGTCCCCTTCCCGTCTTTAATTGAACCCTCTTCTAAAAGAGTGTTAAAACGGTTTAAAACATTAAAAAATGAGAAAAATAAGAATAATTTGTGTAATTTTAAAAATCCATATTTCTCCTCAATTTTCAGATTATTATCCTTCCCTATCCCTACAGCATTCCAATTCCAACTTCTCTCCCCAAAAGTTTGGACAACAACTCCAACCAAATCGTTCATTCGTTCTCCAAAAATGCCCGTCGGCAAACCCAATTTGGCCAAAATGGCCATGTTCGCGCTGGCCTTGTGGCTGACCGTTGTGCTCTTGTGGCTCACCGGTGGCGCATTTGGCCAGGGTCCCTCTCCCCCTCCTCCTCCAACTTCTCCTCCTCCTCCTCCAACTTCTGGTCCTTCTACCGACACCACGGGCGATACGAGTCCATCAAAAGGTAGAGACATCGACAAAAATTTTGGATAATTTTTATTTTTAACGTTTTATAATATAAAATATAAATTTTAAAAATTCATAATTTTTCGATTTTTGGTGTTTTTATTCACCAATTTCTGGGAATTTTTACGACACCGGGTTCAAAATTTTTATAGAATTAGGGGTGAAAACTATTTAAAAAATAAAAATTGATTCTAAAAATTTACAAGTAATTTAGCAAAATTTTTTTTTTATAAATTTTCAACTGATAGCACAGGCTTATGAACAAAACTAAAAATTCAAACAAATAAGGCTTATGAACAATACTTAAAAATATCAAATAAATTTGCAACAATTTTTCGTAAATTTTTAATGGATGATTTTAATTTCAAGAATGTGATGTCAATCTAACTCAATTATAAAATTCGTGAAAATAGCTACCTAATTATAATTTCCAAAAATATCCATAAATAATTAAAACATTTTTTTAAAATTTTAAATTCTGTAAAAATAAGGTCAAGCTTCATAGGGTTGTACTCATAGTCATAGAACATAGAATGTTTTCATAAAAATGGATGTTTGTTTAATATTATTTTAAAATTAATAAAGTAAAGAAATGTCAATTTAAAAATAAAAAAATTTCAATTTTTATATTTGAATTTTTTTTAAATTTCATTAAAAATTAACAGGAAACCCAACAACTGCTGGAAACAACACCACTCCGACTCCGAAGCCGCCCATCAAAATGACGACGCAGCCTGGCGAGAATTTCATATTGAACAAAACAAAACATTGTTCAGGATTACTGTATTTTAAGATACCTGGATTTTGAATTGAAAAACTTTGTATATGCAAGTATCCTGCTGGAATATTATGTTCTTTTTTTAAAAAATATTTACTAAATTATTAATTATTAATTTTAATATTTTCTAAATTATTAAAATCTTTTTTGTTTGAATTTTGTTACAAAAAAAAGAAAATCCCCCAAAAATTGGTATCTTCTGGAATCGTAGTGCTAAAATTAA
>JAQIYK010000464.1:0-14144 GCA_034700465.1 Rotylenchus robustus
TGCTGCTTTCTTCACCTCTTGTACTCTTTTCAAAAAGCGTGTGAAAATGGAAATAAATAATAACAAAATTATGATGATATGCTTAAATACAAAATTTTGCAAAACATAATAACATGAAATGTGTGAAATGTTCAATATTTTGAAATTCTTTTTTTATGTTATGCTTGTGAAATGTAAATTAATTTTATCAAAATAAAAATAAAATTAATAATTTTTTGGTATATGTATATATACATATTATTGCATTTTGGCATAATTTATTTAATAAATTTAAAGAATACTTATTATTAATAGAATATGTTTACATTTTACAAACTACTATATTTATATTTTCATGATTCATGAGTATTATATTACCCTGTATATCATTAATAGGGTTAGGATTTATATGCCCAAAAAACGCGAAATATGACTAAAAAATAAAATATACCCTAAAAAACCCCAAAATATGCCCTAAAAATACCAAAAATTGCCAAAAATATGCTTAAATATGTCCTATAAAATTTGCATTTCTCATCCATAAAATTGCATTTTTCGCCATGAAATCGCGTTTTTTTGGCTCTTTGGAAAATATGGACAAGCATTCGACAAATAATATATATAGTAAAATTTAATCATTTACATGAAAAAGAGAAAATTCTTCAAAGTTTATTTTATTTCTCTAATAAAATTGCAAATCAAATACATTTCCAAATTTTCTGGGTAAAACTAAACTGCACTTGTGTCATCGGCCAATATTTTTTTTTGTAAATAGAAAAAGATCGTTCCACATCGCATGATTGTATCGGAGCGAATTTGAAAGAGGTCTTGCGAAACTGTAGGATTGTCAAAAGCAATTTGTGATTTTCTGACCGCCTCCGAAAAGTTCCCATCAAAACTACAACCACCGCATTTTGTAAACAAAATGCAATTCTACTGATCTATACTACCCGATCCTGGTCTATTTTATCTGATATACTGGTCTGTTGGCTGATTCCGATTGACTATTTTATTCATTTATGTTATTTTTGTTGAAAATTAAAGTATGCTAAAATTTTGAAAAAAAGAGGCAAAATATGCCCCAAAAATGGCAAAATATGCCCAGAAATTTCCAAAATATGCATATATGCCCAAAAATCGCGAAATATGCTCTAATGTGCAATTAAAATCCACGCTATAAGCTTCAAACCAAGCTACAAATGTGTTTTTCGCACGTTTTAGGCCATGCCGAGTTCGCAAAAGAAATATGCAATTGCATATAAATCCCAACTCTACATCAGGAGCGTACTGAGGCGTGGCAGGGGGGGCAGCTCCCTCCCCCCAAGTCTATCGGTGCCCCGCGGCGCCGCGGAAATATGAAATTTAGCCATCAAACTAAAAATACAACCCTAAAAATCGACTTTTCGATGAGATTTCCAAAAATACACTAGACTTTTCGGCGCGAATAAAAACGGTGTGCGGCGAAAATTTTCTGCCCCTCCCAAAAAATCCTCGGTACGCCCTGACCTACATCTACATATAATAAAATCAAGTAAATAAAATAGCAATTTTTGGCGATCAATAAGATCCAATAAAAATTCAAATGTTTTATTAAAATTTTTGAATGAAGATCCTACTATGTTATTTTTAAAACTTTTTAAAAATTTATTTGTTTTTTTCATATGTATGATTGTTTTCAAATTGTCTTCAAAAATACATTTCAAATCCTATTTTTGAAGCCAAAAATTGGACTTTGGAACTGTTTTTTCTCATTGCACTAAAAGTCAAAACCCAGTTTTCCCGAGTCAACAATAAGCCACTTTGTCGGGGTATAAATCAAATTGTTATTCAGATGCGCAAAAATTGCCGAAATTGGGCGGCATTAAGCGCCACAAAATTGATCGAGATTGGCACTAAGAATGGGGCAAGTTCGCTTGGATTGGCCTGTTCCGTCGGAGAATTTTGCGTCGGACAATCGATGGTTGGACATGGACAGAATGAAACTACGAGCATTTTTATTTTCAAAAGGATTTTGTTGCCATTGATCTGTTGTCGCCCCGTTTGGTACCCTTCATTGACCAGAGCGGTGTCCAACTAGTGGATGCCATTATATTTGGTGCTGGAAACACGGAGGTGAGGATGAGCGGTGTCCAGGGCAAAGTTATATATGATAGAGGAAGAGGTGGCAAGAAGGAATAGATTCAGGACAAGCAAACTGAATATATGCTAATTTTGTGTTAATTTAAAAATGTTGTTCGATTGTTGTAGGTTCGAGATTGGCTAAAGAAAAAAATTTTACTCCAAAAGTTATCTATAAATCATTTTGCAAAAAAACACATTAAAATGCTGACTTGTTCTCTCTCAAAAATCGACTAATTTGCCTGCCAAGCTGCATCCACATTCGCTTCCTTCTCCGCTGTCATTATTACCACATCCGACTCTTCCATTGGCTCCGTTTGGCGCTTCTCTCAATGAGCTCCCCGTTTCCGTTCTAATTGGTACTTCTTTCCTCTTTTCTTCAGTTTCATTTGCTCTTCCGTGTCCATGTTTGGCCTTCTGAAAACATATTCGATTTGCCCGAATTATCCAATCCATCCATATATTAAAAGAAAGGTAAGAAAACTCGAACACCCTCTTCAAAGGTTTTTTATTCCGTTAAAAAATTATAAAGCAAAATCCATTTTTCTCATTATACCTTAGAAATACCCATACCAGCAACGCCTTCGTTCAACCCATCCAAGAGCAAACAGGCTTTACAAAATTTCTGGCTGGCGATATATCCGCAACGCTCACATTTTTTAAGTTTTGGCCTTGAAATATTTGCGCTAAGACAAAGAGATTCACTTGCTTGGACTAGATCCAGTATGCAACATGGCCTAGACTTGGAAACTGGTTGAAATAACTGATTGTTAGTAACAAACACAAAACCTTATCCTCTCCAATTCCTTAACGAAGGAGCGAGCATTATTTCGATAAGAATTTGGAGCATAAATGCATTCCGTGGAGAAATAGTTCAGTTTGCCGAAGTGTGCGTACATCACGATGTCTGAACATAGTATATGGTATTTTGAGGTTTACAAAACAACAGATAACTTATATTTTTGAGGTAGACAACATTTACTATTTTTTGTTATGAGCTTACTAAATAATTATCCATATCCGTTAATTACCAAAAATAAATATTGTGGATTTTGGATGCGGCGGTACCCCCTTTGTTAAACACCCTTCCCTCATTTTGTCTACCCAGTCAAATTCCTTTTGTCTACCAGAAAAATCCTCATCCAATGCATTTTTAGCTTATGCCCCCCTCGGTTAAAAGTTCCCCCTTGTTAATAGATTAGTATTAGTACCAAAATACGGTTCACTTAACAGTTCACGATTGAAAAATCACAACCATAAGTTTAATCAATTTTAATCAAAAATGTATTTATAAGTTTAAATAATGAACCTTTTTCGTATGAATACTTGAAGGGTTTCACCCTCGGAAGGGACTCGTCATCTTTGTCGCCAGCTGTTGAACAATCGTGTCCCATCATACTACGATCTCGATCAGATGTGCCCGTCCTCTGTAGTCTTCCAACGTCACCTCTCAGAATGTTCATCAGAACTGTCTCGGCTCCATCATCGGCATTGTGGCCAGTGGCCAGCTTACTGCAATTAGCGCGAAACGCAGCCCGATCGAGAGCCTGGCGCCTAAACACCTTCAAACGGTGAAAGAAAAAAACTATTGAGTTATTAGAAAAGAATTTTTATAGCGATTTTTTCTCCTGTATTTCACACCTGTATATCAGTAATGAATTAACATAAAGACGGTGCCAATATTACGCAATGGGGAGATGAATTTTTCAAATTCAAATTATAAGGGTGTATTTTCGGGGTTTGAGTGAAAAACACTTTTTTGGACCATTTTGGTGAAAACAGGCAATTAGGCTATTTTCCGGTAAAAGCCTATTAACGGAGGAGGGCAAAAATTTCAATTTTATTTTGCTTTAAAAAGCAATTGTTAGCTTAAAAAATGCAATTTTTGTCTCCCTTCCCCGTTAATAGGTTTGTGTCCATGTCCCCTCCCCCGTTAATAAGCTTGTACCCATTTTCCCTTAAGAAAATGTACGGACAGCGGACGGTGTTTTAGAGAAAAATATTACATTTTCGTTTTTTTATAACATTCATTAACCCTGAATTTGTTTTTTTGCTTTGAATTAGAAATAATTTAAAAACGGTCTACATTTTGCCGCCATAGTTGGTTAATAATTTAATAATGCTTACTCCACAAAATGTGCAGTTATTCTTTTGGCCAATTACTGACACAATCTCGTCCATTGTCCAACCATATAGTTCTCTATAGCTGACCAAAATGAGTGGAAGATTCAGGTCTATTTCATTTTTTCGCACTTCCCGAATTGAATCATCACGATAGCCTTGTGAAATTTGAAAATATTATAATTTATAATCTATTTAAAATTAAAATTGATATTGTTGGGTGAAAAAAATCAATCAAAGTTAAAATTCATCAAATAGGACAAACAAGACACGTCCGTTCTGGGCGGCCACTTTTTGCGGACATTATTTTTTATTTTTTGACAGGGATTTTGCTGTCAAAAAATAAATATATTTTTTTGCGTGCGAATTTTTTTCTTCATATTATTTTTTCATATTTTTTTCCTTTGCGAATATATAAATATCGACCAATTACAAAATCAAAATGCCATTTTGACAGGGATTTCGCTTCCCGGGAATTTTCGACTATGGAGAATCCAAAAATGACAATATCTTTTCGATTCGGAATAGTGCGTGTACGTTTTGAACTTGATGTGCATATTGGCCAAAACTTGTTTTTACTAATAAACGAGCTTCGCGACCATTACAAAGTTCTTCAACGTCAAATTCTGCATCGGATAGGATCTTTAAAAGGTTGGTACCGGAACGTCTTGAACTTGTTGGGCACAAATGCGCAGTGCAGTCCGTCCAGTTCAAGACGTTCGGCTTTATTAGCTAGCTCCAACAACCTTACCAACTTACCATCGTATTCTCCATCCCAGAAAACCCCTTTCCGGTTTCTCCGATCACTTTCCAAAGCTGTTGTTTCCAGGAGAGGTGACGCAATACAAAGTATAAAATGCCTCCATCACCTCACCCTCAGACACAGTTCAACCATTCGAAGACGTTTTGCTTCATCAGCAGAATGATCATCCGTTTCCGCGGGCTCCCAGAATTTCTTTTTTTAAAAGGTTTTTCCTTTTTTTGACGATTTTCCTTTTTTGGCTTTTAAATGGACATGCCTTTTAAAAGCCTTTTTTTAAGCCTCGGCATAAATTGTTGATAAATGATCATTTTTCACCAAAATTTCAATAAAATTTGGCCTAAAATCTTAAATTTTCGCCGCGGCGCCTGTCGGCGCTGCATAATTTGTCTATTTTCACTCAAAAAAGGTTCGACTTTTTTTTTAACAAAATGTAATAGTTTTTTTGAAGATTTCTCCGACGGCGCTTATAGGCAATAGGCACCGTCTCCTACTTTTTTTTATACAATTTGCAATTTGTGTTTTTTTTCTTTCTTTTTTTAAACAATTTGATTTTATTTTGAAAAGAAAATGAATTTTTCTAATAAGCAAAAAAATGGAATTTTTGTTAATAAAAATTTCAAGTTTCTTAATGAAATGTGAATAAATTTTCAAAATTTTTTGGCAGCACCTATCGGCACCGCCTGCCTGGCCCCTTTCCCACAATTAGCGTCAAAAAATAAGCAATTTTCTTATTGTTAGCGAAATGTGGCCGATATTTTTAAAATCTCGGCGGCGCCTATCGGCACCGCCGAACTCTACACCCCAACCCCATATAAATTAAACGAACAAAAAAGGTCGCCACGCCGAAGGCGCGGCAAAAAAAATCGTGCCTTTTAAAAAGCCTTTTTTAGGCAAAATTTCCTTTTAAAGCCTTTTTTGAGACAATTTCTTTTTTTCTTGCAAATCATTTGAGACCCCTGCTGGGGACGGGGTATACCTACCCTGTTTTGTTTTGCAATAAGTTTTTTTCGCAAAATACCCGCTTCATTCATCTCTCGTTTTGCTAAGGTGAACCAAACAAAAAATATTATTAAATTTGAATTATAATACAGGAATTTTTAAATTACTACTTTTGAAAAAATGGTAGCAACTTTTGAAAAACTAGTAAAAACTGATGGCAAAGCTCCTGAAGATCTTGAAAAGCAGGTAGCAACGGCGTTATCCGAGCTAGCTCACAATTCAGAGATCAAGGCTCAACTCAGTGAACTTTATTTCGTCGGTGCCCATGTAAGTTTTGGGTTTACTTTTACAAACATATAAAATCTGATTATCATGTAATTAAAATCAATAAATTAGTTAATTTACAAAGACTCAATTGAGTTTGAGTATGATTTTTTATTTCAGGAGTACGATTTTGGAAATAAGAAGTGTATTTTGATCTGGATTCCAGTTCCACAACTGCGTGACTACCAGAAAATTCACACCAAATTGGTACGTGAACTCGAGAAGAAGATGAGTGGGTGTCACATCATTTTTGTCGCGAAGGTTTTTTAAGCCCATTAATGGATTTATGCACTCATATCTTGAAAATTTAGCGTCGCATTTTGCCGAAGCCTCAACGAGGGAAAAATCGCAAGCCATTGGGGCAAAAACGTCCTCGTTCCCGTACTCTCACCGCTGTCCATGATGCGATCCTTTCGGATATCGTCTTTCCCGCTGAAGTAGTTGGAAAACGGACGCGAGTCAAGCTAGATGGAAAGCAGATAATCAAGGTTTTTAAATTTGTCGGAAGATCATTGTCAGAAGTCTATAGATTATAGATGTTGTTTTTGAACAACAACTAGATCTAGTCTTCAATAATTCTCGAATTGCAGATTCATCTGGACAAGGTGCAGCAGACAAACGTTGAGCACAAGGTCGATACCTTCTCGCAGCTGTACAAGCGATTGACAGGCAAGGATGTCGTATTCGAGTTTCCGGAACCGTTGTTGTAAGGCGAAGAATTAAATTAAGAAAAAAGATGCTTATCATAGCAATTTGTTTTTTGTTGTTATGTTGAATTGATGAACGTGTTAAGCTCTATTTTTTGTTTTTTATTTGTTGACCATGCGTAGCAATTTATTTATTTTTGTCAATTTGTCAATCAAAGTATTCAAAATCGAAGTTTTCAATGAACAACACTGATGAGAACTATGAACCCGGGACAGGTTTAATAGAACAGTCACATTTTGAGGAAAACACAAATGATATGCATATAAAACGCACACAAGGTAAATAAATGTGTTATGTAAATGTAGCAAAATATTAGGATAGGCGATTTGCGATGTCAAGTTTGGTTAACCGTTTTGATGAAATTATTAGAAAAGGAAGGTGATTTTTTCTTGCTTAATGCGCTTTTTTAAGCCAAAAAAGCGTTTTGAGCAAGAAAACTAAAAAAAATTGACCCCCCCCCCCACTAATGCAGAAGTACCGAAATGCTGCATCTCCCATTTTTTAACGATTCAATAGTAGGGGGAGGGGTTGCCCATATGTGGTCACGAGCACAGGTGGGCACGCCCCCAAAGCCCCCGAATTTGGGGGGTGGGTCGAGCATCGCGCAAAAAATTCCCCTTTAAAAATGCAATAAAACTCGAAAATTTAAGGGGGTCGCGCAAAAAATTTTAAATTTTGGGTGGGGGATGCTAAACTGGTCACCAGCACTTTTGCCGACCTTTCAAAAACCATTTACACCGAGTTTTCATTAAGTTTTGTTCAATTCGCTTACATCAAAACTAAATAAAAAATACAATGCAATGAAGATGCATGAACAAAATCAAATACCGCTGTGTACGGTGGTCGATGAGGTAGGTAATCAACATTTTACAATTTACCGAGTCAAACTTTCTGACGATCTTTTATAATATGTATCCATTTAAATTCGTAATTCAAACAATTTTACCTACCACTTACATCAAATAAAAATTATAAAAAACCAATTGATGATAATACAGCTAAAATAAGGTTAAAAGATGTTTTAATGATATATTAATGATACAAATATTAGGTTCTGAAAAAAGAATGGGCCGATAATATGCGTGTTGCGTATATGGATGCTTTGTTAGAATTGATTGTGAATGGTGGGGCGTTAAAAACGGCACGGAAGCACAATGTGAATTTGCGCATACTTTTGGCTATGTACGAAACCTGTGTGGAAAACATTGATTTGGAGAATTTAATTAATTAGATAATGAAGTTGTATTTCATTAAGAGATGATTTTTACATGTATAATTGTTTTTTTCGATGGTTAAATTGCACATATATGATTTATATAATTCATTGTTGTAGTGTTCTGTAATTATGCGGCTGTGGTAACTTTTTAGTTTTAGCACACTTGAATTTAGTTAGCTATCTTAGTGATGACATCTCTTCTTAAACTCGAACAAGACATATGTTCAGCACAACTAAACTTTCTGTCCGTCGATTGCGTCGATGCTCAAAATTTTGTGAACTTTGGTAGTGAAGCTCCTTGCATTTTGGGAATCGATGAAGCAGGCAGAGGGCCAGTTTTGGGACCGATGGTGTATGGCTGTGCGGTTGTGAGATATGATGGCATTAAGGAACTTACAGCACTAGGTATAAATTTTTAGTAAAATTGTCAGTAAACATCTTGAAAGCACTGATGGGCATCCCCCCCAAACCCCTCCAAATTGGGGGTGCGAGGCGCAGAAAAATTTCTAAGATTTTGAAGTAAGGTTGTTATACCCCGCCGGGGATTCCCCGGGGAAGGCGCCGCTGGGAAAATTTGACTAAAAACGGATAGAAAAATGCATTTTCGCGATCAAATTTTTGGCCAAATTTTCAATTTTTGAAGCAAATTTTGACCATTTTTGACTTGAAAAATTATCAATTTTGGTTGTTGGCAACTAATAATAAGCGTTTCTTATAAAATAATGGCAATGGCGTTTAAATTTTCAAAAAAATTTTTTCAAAATTTTTGAATTTGGCAATTTTTAAAATTCCCCGGGGAATTCCCCCGCCCCCCACGTCCCCCGCGCCAAAAAAACCAGGGCCCCGGGGGGGGGGCAGGCACGTACCGAGGAATTTTTTGGGAGGGGCAGAAAATTTTCGCCGCAGCTTTTTTTCGCACTGAAAAGTCGATTTTTAGGGGTGTAGTTTGGTAATCTCATCGAAAGTCGATTTTTAAGAGTTGTATTTTTAATTTGATGCCGCGTCGAAAATTTCTCGCGAATTTTGAGAACCTAATGTAAGTAAGGGTAGATACTATCAAAAAAATCATAGTTTCGCGGCGCTTGTTCGCGAATTTATAAAAATAACAGATGGGAGGGACCCTATTAAAAATTTTAATTTTTGACATTTTGGGGGGCAGCTGCCCCCTGTCCCTCCCTCGGTACGTGCCTGGGACGGGGCGGGGAATAGAATTCCCCGTCCCCGCGGTCCTTCTGACTCACCATTCCCCCCCGCCCCCGAAAACTGGAACGGGGCACGACCCTATTTAGAAGGAAGGCGCAGCCAGTCGAAAATTTCCCTTCAAAAATGCAATAAAATAGGTTCCCCATTAGGAATGGAGCAAAATTTTTCAGATTTTGGGCTGGGACTGCCCACCTGTGTTTGAGAGATATGATTCACAATGTATTTTTTGACAATAATTAACCAGCGGATTAAAGATCCGCTGTAAAATCGTGGCCAGCTGGATGGGTCCGGTTTTTGGTTTGGGTCCGTTTTTTGTTTGGTTTGGGTTTTTGTTTGATTTCGGTTTTTTGATTTGATTCCGTTTTTGTTTGGGTTCGGTTTTTTTATTTGATTCCGTTTTTTGTTTGGGTCCGTTTTTTTGTTCGATCTTTATTATTTCTATTTTTAAAATGTAAATTTCGACTGTTTCTTTTGTGTTTTTGTATTTTTTGTGTTTTTTCTGTATGCTAAAATCACTGCACTGGTCGGGAATTGAACCCGGCCTTTCATGTTCCCGAGTCTAAGCCTTTCACCTCTCGACCATCCCCCATTTTTCTCCGTAATTCCAAATTTTTCGCCAATTTTTTGCTTTTTTACCAATTCAGAAAAACAAAAACACAAAACAAAAAAAAATGGGGGTACATGAAAAAATGGTAGCCTTAACCTAGGGTACATGAAAAAATGTATATACTGTACCAAAAGATGCGCCTGATTTTTCTGCTATTTTTAAAACTAAATTTATGCGCATTCGATAATAAACGAAAAAAAATTTCCAGTAAAAACTGAATTTTTCTCTGTAATTAAAAAATTTCAATTTTGTTTTGTAATTTTCACTACCTTAAAGCCTGGTTTTCAAAAAAAAAAAATTATGCCAAAAGATGCGCTGATTTTTTCTGCATTTTTTAATACCAATGTGATAAGGTAGCGAAATAATATTGGCGAGTTATTCGCTAAACACCGCGAAACGTTACATTCTTTTACTAACAATAAGGGATAGATTTTTGAAAAATTTTCTTTGACATTTCGAGAAGCCCTCTCGAACCCTCTGGATACGGACCTAGTGGTGAATTACAACACAACATCAAACATCGGGCCGTCAGGCCCGTATCTAGGGGGGTTAGAGGGTCTGTCCCCCCGCTCCCCTCTCCGAAATGTCAAAAATCAAAATTGAAAATTTTCAGGAATATATGTAATTTTTTCTATTTTTGATTGCCCAGAATAGCTCAAAAACAGTTTAAAATGGCGTTTTCGTTATTTTTGGGGGAAAAACACCCCTAAAAATCGTCCCCTTCCGAAAAATGTCTGGTTACGGGCCTGATGAACAACATGACTAGGATTTCAAAGAGGTCGGCCTTCTTTCTTGTCCATCTTCTTCTTCATCGGTTTGTTCCCAAAAACAAATGGCAGTTGCGTGAAAGGCATGCTCGTTGGGCTCAAAGTGGGGCAATGCGACGCTAGCAGTTTGCTGACCAAATGCATGCAAATAGGGAAATTGGACGGACTGAGCAACAATTGTTGTAGGATTCTAAAATTGAAAAAAATCTAAAAAAGATCACAGTTTCGTCTAAAAAAAATAAACAACAAACGGTACTAGTCCGTTAACGAAGGGGGGCATGTCAATAACGGGGGGAGCAAACCCAAAAAATTTTAAATAGTCAAAAAACCCCTAGGAAGGCCAAAAATAACCTCAAATGTGGTTAAAAACGGGTTTAAACCACTTTTTGAGTGGTTTTAAACCATTTTAAAAAATTCGAAAAATTTCGATTTTTTGCCAAAAATGCTCAAAAAAGGTTACAAAACCATCATTTTTAATCGGTTTTGTCATTATTTTTGCGATTTTGTGTGTCGAAATGGCATTTTGCATGATTTTTGTGGGTTTTTGGTCAATTTTAGACCAAAAAACCAAATTTTTCGAAAATTTTAAAAAGATTAAAAGTGGGTTTAAACCACTTTAAAGTGGTTTAAAACCACTTTTACGCACATTTTAGGACATTTTAAACAGTTTGCAGGTTTTTAAAAACTTAGAAAAAAAATTGGTTTTGCCACCCCCCCCCCCGTTATTGACATGCCCCCCCACCCGTTAACGGACTAGTACCCAAAAAACAAACAAAAAATTGAATTTTTAGTTTTAATTATATTTCTATAGCCAAGAATATTTTTGCTCATCACGATCACGAAGAGCCTAAAGGTGGAATTTTAGTTATAAATAACCAAAATTTTGTTTGAATTTTTTAATTTTTACCCAAATTTAAAATTTTTACATTTTTAAATTATTTTATTTTAAGGTGCGAAAATTTTTGATTTAGAATTTTTTGGTTATAGATTACATTTCCAATGAGAATGAGATTGCGCACTCCATGTGCGGCCCAATACCGGGAAAGCACGTTGTTGTACATTGCATCAGTGCCTTAATTTATGGTAAAAAAATGATTTTAAAAATCTAAAAATCCAAACAATGGATCATGTATAGCAGCGTGAAGTTCTGTTGGGATACATCAATTGGCGAATGCGACAAGAGATCGTCAGCCTTAAAAAAAATCATTTTAAAAATTGGTAAAAATTAATATGGCTACAAAAAAAGTCTTTGAAAAAATAGATTTAGGATTTTTAAAAATCTAGGCAATACTTAATTTTTCCCCATTTTTTTTGGAATTTTTTTTATTTTTTTGAGAAAAAATATCTCAAAAACGCGATAAAACGCCAAATAAGTCCCCAATCCCCAGTAGGTCAAGGGCGCTGAACACGATTCCGACCTTCTTTCCGACAAAAAATTGATATAAAAAATTCGAACCATAATCCAAATTCAAATAAAAAAAACCGCTTTTCTTCAAAACAATTTAAATTTGGATTATATCATTTTTCTGCCATTTTCGTACCGGCAAAACCATGATTCCTCTGCTCTCCATGAATTGCTTTTCATTTTGTGTTGTTATTGGGTCTTGCGAGGTGACATATGGCACCGCGAAGTGTTCCTTTATGGCCTCCAAAAGAATCTAAAATTGAAATGTCACTAAATTAGCAACATTTCGGCAAACCTAACTAACCAGGCTCGTAATCAAAAAAAAAGACGGAGGGGGCAATTTTATTAGGTTTAGGTGTTTTTTGAGTCCCAGAAATTAGATTCTTAGGGTTTCACTGTTTATTTTATTTGTTTCAAAAAAGCCGTTTTCAGTCGAATCTGAATGAGCCTGACTTGAGCCTTTTTTAATTATTTTTGCGAGAAAAAAACAAGATCCATTTTTGAGAGATAGACTGAGCTGATCCTAAGTGGAAAACGTATATTTCCTTTTCCTTAAATTTTTTGAAAAATTTTCAATATTGACATTTCAGGGAGGGGAATTTCCTCCAACCCCTAGATATGTATGGGCGATGAGCCTAACCCTAATTTACCAATTGGTATGCGCTATCAAAGCTAGGGCCAGCCAGTGGTCCAATGCCGAACATGCGGATCAGTTCAAGGCGATTTCCATTCAAAATTCGCTCCAAAAACAAGAGTATGTTCCGCCTGCGTAAAAAACTAATTATTGAAAATTCAAGTCAACATAACATGTTCCAAAGAATTCGTTCAAATTTACATTGCCTCTCAAAAAATTGGCTAATAAGAGTTCTAAGTTACAGTATTGCTTTGCTGATCTTCAGATCAGCAAAACAGGTCACAGATCACAGATTTTACAATTTTTTGTTTTTTAACTAAATTTAAGTTAAATTTTCTGTTTAAAATTTAAAAACAATTAAATATAATCAGCTTACATGTATTTCTGATGAAACCTGAGTCTAAGCCTATCCATCCGATTACGCAGCTCTTCCGTCGTTGAATCTTCAGGTTTTTTGCGCCCATCGCTCGCCGCAATCGACAAATTGTTGTCGCACTTTTTGTCGCCAATTGAGGGAATAAATGTGCCGCGTCGACGGCCACGTTTGGCCAACACCCATCCGTCATTGTTGTCGGGATTAGGAACCATTTATCTGCGACAGAAAATATTATTATATAATATAATACATATTTTATTTTAAATAATGTCATATTTTTATTTAATATTTTTAGACATAAAAAATAATAATTTTAGTGCCAAAAACGATTGCCTTTATCTGTTGATTTTATATCAACGATTTTTAAAACTATCTAAAATCTAACTCCTAGAGCTAGAATTTTAAAAAATTGGAATTTGAAAAACGGAGGCCATATTCAGATTCCTTGTGTGTGAAATTAAGCATCTTGTGGCACTATTTTCAACTTCTCGTCAATTGTTAAAAAAAATTAAGGGTGTCAATGTCAACCTCCTAACCCAACTCGACGTGCGTGCTTAAAAATGCGAAAAAACCACTATTTGAGCGTTTTTGAAAATTTGAAAAAAATTGGGCACTAGTTGCAAGTCGGTCAATTTTGAAAAAAAATTGACTTTAAAAAAAATATTAAAATGCACTACAAACGGTCAGAGAACCCACAAAACGCCAAAAAAACATCTCAAAACTGTGTTTTTGAGCGGTTTTAAACTTTAAACCATTTTGAAAATTTCGAAAAAATTCGTTTTTTTAGCTCAACACACCGGAGGCCGTAGTAAAAGAATACATTGGAATTTACATTGGTTTGAAACTATGTGAATACCAATGGGAAATCCCAATGAAAACCGATGGGATGACGTAGTAAAAGAAAAACCAATGGAAGGGCGAAAAAACCATTGGTTTTTTAAAAACATAAGCGACTACAGTATTTTTTCCATTGGTAAACACCAA
>JAQIYK010000465.1:0-14144 GCA_034700465.1 Rotylenchus robustus
CAGAAAAAAGTAATGGGCGAAACCACCACTTTTGGCTTAGTAGACGAAATCGCCAGTAGACGAACTCGCCGGCAGCGGTCAGGGACGTATGGGATGAACAGCATGCCAGATGGCGGGACGTTCAAAAGCCGGCACCAAAACGGCACGGTGGCACAAAAAGGCACTTTTGCAAAATGATTGATTTTAGTGCCATTTTGCCGATGTATATGTACGACTTTTAAAAACCGCGTATTTCGTTATGTTAGTCATTTTATTTGAATTGCGCTAAATATGTAGCAGCTTTTTGAAATATGAAAAACAAGTAAGCTTTTGAAAACACAAGGCATTGTTGGCTAGCCTTTGTCAATTGATTTGTTAGTACTTCTCTATTAACGTGGGGGGGGAAGGCAAACTTTTAACGGAGGGGGGGGGAATTGTTTTCTTAAATTTTTAAGTTTTATAATTTGGTTTTTGGCTTTATTATTTTTATGATTTTGTATCTAACTAAACGCTGAAAAACAAGTTTTTTAAAGGTTTTATGAGGTTTGGGTTCAATTCCGGGCCAAAAATCGAATTTTTTGGACTTTTTTAAAGCTCAAAAATGGTTTTTGGCATTTTTAAGCACATTAGAGTTCATTTCTAGCCGTTTTAGTCCTTTTTAGACCGTTTATAATCCACTTGAAAATTTTCATTTTGCGAAATTCGTAGAAATTAAAAAAGATTTTCAAAACTAAATTTTTTATTTCCATGACGACTATTCAGAACTTGCCTTTCTTCCACCATCGCATCCACATTCATTCATCCCATATCAATCTGTTCCTCCCCCTCCCTCGTCCCTTAATCTTTTTTCCTTTCTCCATCCACTTTCCATTTTTCCTTCTCTTTCTTTCTTCGCTGTTCTTTTTTCTCCACAAACCATCGATCCATTCTTCAATCTAACCTTAAACACTTTAGATTTATTTTAGGTCATTAACCAAAAATGCAACAAACGGCGAAGCTTTCTGTTCCTGCTTCTCCCAATCCTCCTCCATCTTTTGCTTCTCCTTCGTTCGCTTCACCTTCACTCTCTACTTCCGCCGTTCCTCCTATTCCACGCCATGGTCGTTTCGTCGCGGGTGAGCTGACCGTAATGTTGTTGGTAATCATGATTTTCCTGCTCTGGATCACTAACTACGGCTGGCTGACCTGCATGTACAACATGAACATTTTGGTCAGTTTACTTTGTTTTTCTTTAGTCAATGTTTCTTGTGAAACTTCCTTATAAATGGGTCGAAATTCTTAAAAATACCATCACAGTTTATTCAATACTCTGTCACTGTCTATTAATTTTTAGCAGCGTGCCAACTGTGGTCAAGTGTTAGACATCTTCATGGCTGTCACTGGCATTCTGATGATGATTTTGTTCCTGGCAGGTCTCTATTTGTCCCTTGTACCCCTTTTCCGCTGGATGCGAGGAACACTTTCTTCGACCGATGGAGGAAAGTTCAGCTGGAGAAACAGTTTTATGTTGCCGGGGACGAAAAAATGGACGAAATTTGGGAAGAATGAAGGCACTATGCAAATGGATTCGCTGGATACTGTCAAGACGGTGAACCAATGAAAAACGACATTTTGATCGATTCTGACAAAAACATATTGTTTGAACGGAGTCCAATACGTGGTTTATTTCTGCTACATATTTTACTCAGGGAAGCGTTTTCTTATTTTTGTACCGATTTTTGCATAACTTTATTTTTTTATTATTTAATACGTTTTATTTTTAACTTGGCGATGATCCAACCTATTTCCTCACTTTATCATCTGTTGTCTTTTATTACTAATTTATTAATTTGCGGCATAAATGAAATGAATGAATTTGATTGCATTTATGATATGGTCCGCAGTGAATGTAATTAATGGCTTTAGGTTTTAATTAATATCTTTAAGTTTAGAATGGAATTGAAGTGATTTAAGATGTGGAATTCGAATGAGATGAGCCATGAGCATAACAAACACCTTACCTACTTATGGTTGTCAGAATCAAAAGCCATCCATAATCTAGACATGGGCAGTTTCTAAAGCACATGATGTGATTTGCTCTTCTGCTCAGGGTATGAATAAATTATTGGAATAGGACCCTTGTATACAGGGGATTCACAGGTTTCTCATCAGTGATGGTTTTCGAGAAATTCTTAATTCCACAATCTTCTAAAAATACCCTCTACTCCCCCTCCATTTCCCTACTGGCCAGTTATTTTTTGTTTTTCTCCATTTAGTCATCAAGAGCAATATACATTTCTTGCTTTTTTGGTCTCCATCGTCCGCTAGGAATCATCACTCCAAATTATTATTATTACCTTCGCCGTTAAATATAGTTCTCTTACTGCCCACTCTATTGCCCAGCTTCCCACCTAATTATTGCCCCGCCAATTATTATTCCACTCGCTCCCTCCAATTTTATTCGCATCTATTCGTCCCTTTTTTCATCTATTTCGCAACCATCCCTTCCCCCAGCCGTTTCATTAACCACGCCGCTCCCGTTCTAGTCAACAGCTCCCCGGTCCCATACCCGCTCCGTCCGTCGTCATCGGGCCCGACCACGTGAGATTGGAAGGCGACGTTCCCGGGGCGCCCATTCCCAGTCAGCTCAACGCTCTTTGGTGTTCCCCCTCTCCATTCGCCCTCCTCCATCTCCCGTTCCCTCCCAGTCATATCCATCCACGTTCTCCGTCTCTCTCCCCCATCCCCCATTTCATCAAACACACAGACGCTCCTCACCCCTCCCTACCTAACCTTTATTCTTTCGCTCTTTTTTTCTCTCCTCCTCGTTGGTTGTGTGTGTGTATCGCCACGAATTCCTTTGGGACAGCCAGCCAGCCAGCGCAATCAATTAACTCCCGCGCCGTTCCCCATCCATTCCTTCCCCATCCTTTTCTGTCCGTCCACATCTCTGTCCGTCCTCCTTTCTGCCTTTGGCCGACTGCCAATGAGCTCGGGAGGGGGAAGGCGAAAGATGGGTGGCTCTGGCTCTCTGGGGTTGGCAGCAATATCAGTGGGAGAATGCGGGCAGGGGCAATCGATAGCCAGCCAACTCTTCCTTCGCTGCCCTCCAACGGGGAGGATGGGACCTCTTCCTCCCTCCCTCCTTCGAGCAACAATGTTCCCTCCTCCTCCCCTTGGCTGATTAAACGCCACATTCATTCACCGATAAAGTCGGCCATCACATCGTCCTATCCCCCTCCCCTCCCCCTCAACCCCTCCCGCAGGCGATCCTTTCCCAGTGGCGTTGGATGGGAGCATAGGGTGATGGTGTTCTTCCTGCTAAGAAAATGAGCTAGCGATTGCACCCATTTCACCATTTGAAGCCGGAGGAGGGGGGGGGAGTTTGTCTGGGCCCCAGGAAGCAATCCATGTCCATCAACAGTCAATAATTACACGTACGTTCATTCCCCATACCCCACCTCTGCCTCTCCCCCCTCCGTCTATTCTGCCCCTTCCTTTCCCTTTTTAGATCTTTTCCTTCAGCTGGGTGGCAGTGATTAATTCGTCTGTCCCTCCCTCCCCGTACCTTCTTAGTTTTCGGAGTTTGCGATTTTTGCTCTTTCGACTTTCCCTTTCCAGTCCCTCCCTTCCCCCGCCTGCTGTCTTCGTCCTCTTTTTGTTCGTTCGTTCGTTTGATAGCGTCCTCTCCCCCTCCACCTCTCCAAATTTCTCCCCCACCACCCACATTCATTCCAATCAATCCGATCGGCCCATCCTTTCTTTTTCTCCATTTCAGCCCCACCAAATGCTCAACGTCTCCTACTCCTCTACTGAACTTTGTGTCACCTTCAACAGCTGAACTGAACTTTTACAGTGAAGAACTGAAAACAATCGCTTCAACGAAAACTTCACCGAATCAATTTTCTCAAAAAATGCTCCAAAATTTTCTCACAAGCCAAGTTCCGGTGTCCCAGCAACAACAGCAGCAGCAAGCCATCCAACAACAACTCCAAAACCACCAACTTCAGCAAATGCAAAGGTCCAACACGACGGACAGTCAGCAACACCAGCAGCAACAGGTTCTTGCCTAGACTTTATTTCTAATCTATTTTAAAAATAATATTTTAGCTGGATGAGTTCATCATTGACGAAATATTGTCATTGGAGGGCGAACAGCAGCAAGTGCGGGGAGCCGGTGGTCATCAGAGGAACAACAACCATATGAGCAGGGGACAGGTGAGCAACGGGGCAAAGGGGGACCAGAGTAGTTTTTTGGGCACATCGGCATAGGCGGCGCCAGGATTTTGCCATGGGGGCACTTTTTCCAAAAAGTCGATCCTTAGGGGTGTATTTTAAAGAAAAATTTTGTACAACATCAATACTATTATTTGCAACAAAAATCAATTGCAAAAGTATAATTTTGCATTATATCAGCACTGTATCGATGATAAGTGGGGGTCCGGTGGTGCCGATAGGCGCCACCGGGAAAAATTTTGAAAAATTAGTGACTTCTCTATGGGAAATCGACTAAAAATTTTCAGCGGGGAAGATTTTGAAAAAATTAGCAACTTTTCTTAAGGAAAATGATTATTTTATTTGGAACTTCTCTTTTCTTTCTTCCTCCCTTTAGCCCTTCTCTAATTTTTTTCTTCCGCCGGCTATGGGGGGGCACTTCCCCGGTTTCCCACCACCCCTGCCGCCGCCACTGCACATCGGTGGTTGGGCCCGAATGAGCGAAACCCAACCCAACACTTTTGGAAGATTTTGGAGGGCGATGATGATGAGGATGATGATGATGTGATGGCTTTTGAGGTGCCGAATAGCTACTCGTGCGCGGATAACCTGCAGAGCCAGCCCAGCAGACCCATTCCACTGCACACAGCATGCAGTCGGGACTCGTCGGTATGGCTCATCGATCTTTGATCTGTTCGGCTCAAAATCTAACCATGGTTTTTTTGATACAGAATGCATCCATACAAAGCGGGTCGCCCGGCTTTCAAACTGGCGGTGCTGGCTTTGGCCTGTACAGTCCGAAGAACGAGTCCGAGTTCCGACAGATCATCTCCAGCAGTGCCCCCACTTCATGCGATATTGAGTATGTGAAGGGGGACCAAACGGTGCTGGAGGGGCAACAACCTCCGAAAGTGGGGGAGAGCGAGGAAGGAGGAGAAAATGGAGGTGGAGGTGGTGGGGAAATAATAAGGAGGGAAAACAACCACCCCGTCAAGACGGAGGGACGACTGCGCGAGATCGTACTCAGGTAACGCAGCTGGAGTGGTGCTGTCTGTAGCTGTAGCTGCTGTGCTTCGGAACTTGCTCTCTCACTCTTTCTTCGGAACAGTTTTGCCCTTTCGGGATCTTTCTTTCGCCTCTATCATTTTTTCCTTCCTTTTGTCCCCTTGGCATATAAAGCATCTTAAACTATAGGAATTTCATTCGTCGGGGCAATGTAGCAAATGCGGCGAACGCTGCCAACTCGCCGGGACTTTCGAATGGTGGAACCAATCTTGCTCAAAATCTGACGGAAGCCGAACTGTACAAGGACCGCCGCAAAAAGGACATACACAATATGAGTAAGGAAAAGGGTGACACACACAAAGATCCGAACATTTTCAACACATTTAGTTGAGCGGAGGAGAAGGTATAACATCAACGACCGAATAAAGGAGCTGGGACTGATGCTGCCCAAATCGACTGCTGAGTAAGTCAAATGGGTTCCTAACATTTTTGTCCAATTTGGGAAAAATTTCTCTATTCCCATCAGAGAGATGAAGCTAAACAAGGGAACCATTCTGAAGGCATCCTGTGACTACATTCGTCAACTGCAAAAGGATCGGGAGATCATGATCAGGTTTGGCTTTGAGAAAAGTGCAAAATTTGTAGAAATTTTATTTACAGGCAGCAACAACAGACATCCAGGCTGGAGGACCTGACTCGCCAGTATTTCCAACGTATCCAGGTCAGCTTGCCTTGATCAATGAATTTTCTATTACTCAATTGGGTCATCAAATTGAAGGAGTTGGAGCAGCAGCTGGAGAAGAACGGGATCAATGTGCCGCCTGCCAATCTGCCAATACTGAGCAGCGGTCCCTTCTCGCCAGCTTCGTCAGCAAATGGGGGCAACAACAAGTCCATCAAGCAGGAACCTTTAGAGGACGTGAACAACTCGTCTGCGTCCTTTTCGCCTGCCAGCACCCCTCAGGCGACCAAGATCGCCACCTCTCTGCAGGAGATGCAGATCACCAGCCCCGTCGGCCACCATCCCGCCTCAACCCTGCTGAAGTTGTCCCAGCCTCCGCAAGGCTTCATGATCGGAAGTGCGCCCAGCGACATGGCCAGCTACCTGAGTCAGCATTCCAATCCCGTCAACGCAAACCTGAACTTCCTACAACAACGCCAACAGCAGCAGCAACCGATGGAATTCGGTAGGAGAGGAAGAACAATAAGATGTAAATCAAGGTTTGGTTTAAGGAGGCAACTCCCTGAATTGGCCTGCCCACTCACAGCTGGGCCAAATGTTCAACACCGGCAATTACGGAGAGCTGGGTATGGAGGAGTTCGCGTTCCAGGTAGTCACCTTCGATCCGATCAATGATCTTATTTTCGTTCGATTTGCAGAACAGAGGGCCCCTCCAAGGCCAGGATCCGTTGATTGGCTCCTCGCTGTCCAATCAGCTGTCGCCGGTGATCCAATGGGATCAGTCTGGATTCTCGCCGGGAAACGACACCAACCAGTGAGGAAAAAGGCAAAGGTCGATAGACCGGCAGAACAGCAACACACATTCTTCAGGGGCTGAATTGTTTCCATCCATTGGTGTAAAAACAAACACTCACAATGTACATACTATAATATCATACATCAGTAGTTTCTTCTTTTCCGTCCTTTCCGCAAATGTTCTTTTTGGGTCACTTCCCTACCTCCTTCCTCCCCTCCCCATTTTGTAAGAGTCCAAGTCTTATGCTTGATTTGGATTGTCGTTGATCCCCGTTCCCCTTCCCGGTCCATTCAACAGTCAGGTATGCGATGCGTTGCATGTACATGTCCTTCCTCCGTGCCCTTCCCCACCCCTTTCGCTGTTCATCAGTCCCTTCCTTCCGTTTCGCCGTGTACAATAACAACCCTCTCACCTCATCTGGCCAAATCGCCGCTTCTGCTGTCGATAGTCATCAACCACTTCCCTGTACTATCTCATCCCTCTCCTCCCTGTGGATAGTTGCACTTTGAGTACTCACTCTGCCCTCTACCTTCCCACCCAAACCCCCCAAATCCTTACCTTTCCACCCGTATGTATTGTACACTTTCCCTCTCCTGCCCCCCTCTCTCTCCCACTTCCCCTTGAACCCAAGGAATCAATGTTTGCCCGTGCATGTATCATACACTATCAATCATTTACATTTTACACATATTATCCTGTACAGAACAGAGAGAATTGTATCTATTATTATGTTATTAATATTTAAAGTATATCTAATATCTATCCAATCCTTCATCCATCCAATACCATCACCCCCTTCCCTCTCATCTGTTTGTTACCCCACTTTTCTATATTATTATGGCGACGACACGAGTATATCGACCAACCCGACAACAACGTCCATTCACTCATCAAGTTCAAGATGTACATTATATGTTTAACACCACCCCCAACATAGTATACATACATACAACACATATGTTCATTTCCCCGCCTTCGGCAATGAATGAAAAGTAAACAGTGAATGGAGAATGTTATGGATGGATACGGAAAACATTGTCCACTGACTGACTGTTGGCCGACACCTTCCTCCGCGCCAGACAGCCGCATCAGCTGCTGATAAAAATAATAATATGATGTTGTCCCCATTTGCCGCCACAAACAAACAGCAGTTTGTAATATGTCGTCAGTACTTTTTACAGCAAAAATGGTTGTGCACCTCGCTTTCCTTTCTTTCACCCGTCCATTTCTGTCAATCCACGTCAATGGGGTGGATTATCCACCCCATGGCTCAAGCTGATTGTTGTAGCGTATAAGATGATGGACTGACTGACTGGCTTATGCTTTTGTTCCTTTCAATTTTATTCCTTCCGCGATGATAGGCATTGAAAATAGCAAATTAAAGTGTAATAACATAATAATAATAATTGTATGTAGAACAATGGCAAACAAAGTAATAGCAATAATATCGTCGTCATCATCAACAAATGATGATAAATAATAGTGGGGCGGAATAAGAGATACATACAAAACATACAGTGAATGATTGGTGACAACAGCCGAACAATGTTATATAGTAATTCTCTGGTGGACAATTGAATAGAAATTTATGCACGTTTGAATGGCAAAATGGCTTTGGCGAGTGAAGAAGACGCGTTGTGGTCTCTTCGGGCCGAAATTTGGCACGAATTTTAATTGTTTAAAATGTTGTTAAATGTTGAGAACACCGCGATAGGGACCTGTGTGAAAAATGCATGCATCGAATATTTGAATGTGAAAAATTAATTTTAAAAGTGGAATAACCATGCATTTTTAAATATTGGATCACTAAGCTGGGCCCTCCTTCGATAATGTCTAAAATGTATTGTTTTTATATTATTTGTGTTCTGATGATAAATGCAAACCTGATGGAATTTGTGAGAGGGGACACCGCTCAATGGACATGATTTCGAGGGAGGAGCATAGGACAAGTTCAAAGGGCAAGCTGAAAATCACATTCATTTGAGGTATGTTATGCAGTGAAAGACCTGTGCAAGTTTGGGTTGTCATTGAGATATAAACTCTTCAGATTCTCCAGATGTCCTTAAATTAAACAATATTGTTTAAAAAGCGTATACTTTTTCATTCAGTTAAAATAAAGCAAAAATGTTCAAAAATAGTTATGCTTTATGTTTTAAAACCATTTTGTCATTGATCTACTTGTTAAGCAAGTTTTCATGTACTTACCAATTTCCTCGGGAATAAAAGTAAGCAAATTCTCGCCCACTCGAAAATCCACTAGATTGGAGAGATTGCCAATTGTGCGAGGTAGTGAAGTGAGTTGGTTTGACTGAAATATCCGTGAAATTGTTCAAACAAAATGCAAGTGTACCTGAATCCAAAGCTTAGTAAGTGCAGTAAGGAAGCCAACATCTGATGGAATTGCTTCCAACTCATTTTCTTCCAAATCTATAAAGCTATGTTCATAAATTTTGGGTCGCTCAAATAACAAATATATTATATTACCCAGTTCTCGTAATTTTCGCAAACTCCCAATTTGGGAAGGCAATTTTTTGAGGCGATTTGTGGAAAGAACTAATACTTCCAAGTTGATTAACTTGTCAATGTCTAAAAAGGAATTTAAAGAAGGTTAAAAAGGGAAAAGTCTTACCTGGAGGCACTTCCTGGATTTCGTTGTTTGATACATTGAGCTCAGTTATGGTCACCCATGTTCCGAAATCTGTGATGAAGTACTTATTAGTTGATTTAACACCCCTTGCAAACCCAGTGGAAAAGCAGTGAGTTCATTCTCCTTGAAATTGAGCTTGGACAAGTTGACCGCTTTTGCAAAAATGCCGAAGGGAATTTTGGAAATGTTATTGTGCTCGACGTTGACCGACTAAAAGAAAACATTTAATTGCTCCAAAAAGTATTCTTCCTACCACTGTCTGTTCGTACCCACCCTGCGGAATGGCACTCAATTGATTCCGACTTAAATTGATGGTTTTCAGATTGGGCAATGCATTAAGAATTCCGTCCTGAATTTTTAAAAGATTACAAAGTAGCAAATGTAAATTAACCGAATTCGAACTAACCGGCAAAGCTTGCAGTTTATTGCTTTCAACTACAAATTCATCCAATAGGGCACATTGAGCCAATGTAGATGGCAACTCCAGCAAGTGATTGTAACGAATACCCAACCGCTTTAAAGAAGTCAGTGATCCTTAAAACATTATAACAAATAAAATAAATTCAATTCATAGAAAGAAAACAACCGATTGCGTCAGGTAATCTTTCCAATTCATTATGCTGAATGTCCAGTTGAGTAAGTTGCGTACATTGAGCAATCTCTGTAATATGTAATGCTTTTTTATCTAACGTTTCTTTTTGTTATCTAACCATCGGGAATCCTCTTCACTTGGTTTGAGGAAAGGAGCAAAATGGATAAACACTGCAGTTCCGCTATTGCTGCTGGTAACTCGGTAATTTTGTTCTCACGCAAATCGACCATTTTTAGGTGCTTTAATCTCCTTGAAATGATTATTTTAATTTCAAAAATACTATTTCAAAATCTCGGAGAAGATTGTTAAGTGTTAAGAGATAATGGGCATAAAATTATTGAGTAAATTGATAAATTTTAAATGGTTCGCCAAAAAATGATAAAAATAAATAATATGGTTGATAATAATATGGTTCGAAGCGAATTTGCCGAATCATTTTGTCTAACACATTTTAAAATGGAATTTCAGCAAGAAAAATCATCATCATGGATATCAATTCCCTATTTTTCATTGATTAAAAATAAAATTTAACCTTATATTTGCAGAAATTGTTTTGATCTTATTGTAACGCAACCATAAGCTGGAAATAAAAATAATAAGTAAAATCTAAAAGGTTTTCGTACGTTTCCAAGGATTCCATTTGGAAGACCACCGGCGGGATTCCCTGATAGGTATAACAATAACCAATGTTGTAGCGAAAAAGAAACAAAGAAATACCTCATTGATTTTGTTGTGTCGAAGGTCCAAGGTTTCCAATTTTTTCAATGAGGAAAGACTGTCAGGTAGAGTGGATAAATTGTTCTAAAAATTATTCATAATTCATATATGATTTATCAAAAACCTCGCTGAGTCCGAGGATGCGCAAATTGATCAAATTTCCCAACTCAGGAGGCAAACTCGTTAATTTATTCTAAATTGCATTATACCGATTATTTAATAGACAAATAAATGTAAAAATGATATATAACATCACTTTGTAAACAAACAATTCAGTCAGTTGTATTAAGGTCTGGATTGAAATTGGGATGCTTGTCAGCTGAGAAAATTCAAGTTATTTTAGAAAGAAACGAATAAAGCGACCAACCTCTGAAGAATTAAGGTCTAGCCTTGTGTCTCCACTTTCTTTGCACCTTACTATCTCTCTGTTTATATCCTTAAACAAATATTTGTAATATTTCATTATTTGTTTCTTGTTTGTTAATTATTTTTGCCATTCACCGGTCAGAAAATTTACAGTTTGAGAGTGAGAACGTTTCTTTTTGAAATTTTTATAAATTAAAATGAAATATACTAAAATTTGTGAATTTTTAGTTAGTTTGTTTAACAATTATATAAAGGATTACTTTGCGCACTTTCTCCTCCGTCTGCACGGCATTGCTCTGCCTCTCACTCAGACTATTCCTGTACTTTCCCCTCGCGAAATTTGAGATTTTGTTGATGATATGGCCGCCAGGCGACTTGCTTCTTTGAGCATTATCGCCTTTGCCGGAATTTGCTGCACTATCTGTTTGGACACCTCCTCCATTTCCACCCTAAATTATTTTTATTTGTAAATTAACATGTTATTATTTTTAAGGATGAAGAGGGTACATTGCATACATAAACAAGGGGGGTCAGGGGGGTCTCATTCGTAATTCGTAGAGGGTTTTGGCGGGTCATACGTAGGCGGACGGGGGGGGGGGGGGGTCGGCGAAAAAATGAAGGAAAAATTGAAAAAAGGGGAAAAATAAGAAGAAAAGAGAAAAAAAACTAAGAAAAATTAAGAATCGTACAAACAATAGACCTTTTTAAGTCAATCGTATGAATGACTTAGTCAATTTTCAGTCGGTCATTCGTACGAATGATTAACTGAAAATTTTTTATAAAAAATAATACGAATGAGTTTTTTTTCAATATTATGAAAAAATAATAATTTTCTTAATGAAAATGTGATTTTTTGAAAAACTTTCACGGCGGCGCCTATCGGCACCGCCGCCCCTCCTCCAATGATAGGTTAATTTTTAACGTCGCCAAAGGGCTATGGGCTATGGGAGGCTGAAGCCACCTCCACCCTAACCACCCCACACGCAAAAAATTTAATAGGGTTCACTTTTTGTTTTCAAAATTCGCGAAAAACGCGCGAAACTATCATTTTTTCGACAGAATCTCTTTTATATTGTCAAAATTCGTTAAATTTTTCGCCACGGCGCCTGTCGGCGCGCGAAACCATTAAAATGTTGCTTTCAAATCTTAAAAAACGACGTTTTAGTGGAATGCCGAAAATACACCCCCTAAAGAAGGTCGCCAAAGAATTTGGCATTCATCCCCCTCCGATTTTTTTCTAGCAACGAAAAAGCTTAATTTGGCGAAAAATTTTGCAAACTTTAGCAAATTTAGGCAGATTTTGGACTTTTTTGGTCATTTGTAACAAACATTAGTTTTTAACCCCCCAACCCCCCCCCCTCCCTCATGGTCATTCGTACCATGTACCATCGTACCCAAAATGGGTCCTGACCTCCTGACCCCCCCCTCCCCCATCATTGACCCCCCCTTGTTTATGTATGGTACATTGTTAGGTCGGAATTCCAATGCTTGTTCCATCTCGCCATTTTCAGCTTTCTTTTCCATGGAATTGTTTGAACGGATTTTATCGTCCAACTTTCTTCCAACGATCAATGCCTTCTGAAAATACATCATCAATATACGTAAATTTTAAAAATTGACAATATGACCTTTCAAAATACTATTTTGAATTGCTTGATTTTATTAAAATTAGAATATCGCGGCATTTCGAGCCAATTTTTGATAATTTTTAATCTAAATTAAAATTGACCTGGAAACAGAGAGCAAACTTGTCGGCAGGGAGGAAGTGCTCCCGCCTCGACTGTTCCTCTCTCGGCTCGAATGAGACGACGGAGCTGCTTGTACTGGTGCTGACAACACTGGATGATGGCGAAGACAATTCCCTATCTTTGCTGTGATGGCGGTGGTGTCGGTGTCGAGTCCGTGAATTTGAGCGGTGATGTGCCGATGAATTTGATAATTTGTGCTTTACTACCGGTGCCGAATCTGAGTCGCCTAAATGTTCATTATTATTTTTGTTAGCTCAATAACAGCTGTTATGTTAGAAAACCCAAAATTCAAAAAAATAATTGCCCATTCCTCACTTAATTTCAACTATCATTTTGACTTGGCAACTACTGAAAACCAGCCGGGGAACAAAAAGTTGGATAATAGGCTTTTCGATTGGTTAGATATCCGCCGCTATTAGCGACGACTATAAAGTAGAAACAATGAGCTTTCTCTGTCCCTCATCAGCTCTTGCCTCTCTCTCGCTTGCCGGCCCGCCCTTCTATGTTTGTTCTTTTTTCTTCCATTTTTAATTGCTTCTACGCTCCTTTCTTCCCTCTCTCTCTCTCCCCTTGCTCTTTCGGCTTACCAATGTTTCCGTTTAGTTGTTGCTGTGATGAATTATTGTCGACCTGCTGAGCTGATGGGCACAATTTGTTTCCGTTGATGTTGTTAGTGCTGGTGGTGTTCAATTGCTTTTGGCGTTGGGAAATTATGTCCAGTTTGGACCTTTTCTTTTGTTTTCTTCCAGCTGAACGATCGGCTGAGCAATTTGACGATGCCGTCCGCCGCTGTCGTTGGTTGAGTTAGGAATGGAGGATTAGGAATATTTGTCTTTCGATTTTTCCTCTGAAATAAGTTTTATATTATTTCGGTTGATATACACACGTTCCATTCAGTATAATATATTTCTTTCCAAAAAACAGGGAGGATATCGGGGATCAGCAAGGAGATTGAAACAAAATGTTTTAAATGTAAAATTTTGATTCTATGATATTTCTAGAAAAAATTCCATTTTCTCTCTCTCTCTCTCTCTTTATATATATATATATATATATATATATATATATATATAAAATTCCCAAAATATTTAAAAAATATTTTCGTAAAATTTTAATTATAAAAATGTTAAGCGGATTCAAATTGTTTTTTTGAAATAGCACAATAGCATCATCCACACAAAATGTTGAAAAATGCTACGAACAAAATCGGTCAAAAATATGTATGAGGTGATGGTAAATGAGCCGAAAGATGAATGAATAGAGAATGATGAACGGTGACTACACTTCTTTTCGCTCGCAAACTGTTTACTCAGAAAATTTATTTTCGCGTAATGCTCTTTAACACTACGGTCACAATGCATCCGCAATCCGCGTCCGCAAGCCATCCGCAAGGGTGGTCACAATGCATCCGCGTTTGG
>JAQIYK010000466.1:0-14112 GCA_034700465.1 Rotylenchus robustus
ATTTTATTCTTTCAATAATATTCTTTTTTTCAAAAAATTTCATATTTTTTTAATTTTTTCTCTTTTCCATATCATTGTAATTTTATTTTTAATTAAAATAATATTATTTAATTTATTAAATCTTCTTTAATTGTTGTTTTTATTGTTGTTTGCAATTTACTTTTCCCTATTATTTTTCAATTTATTAACGCAACATATCTATATTTATTTCTTAACTAATTATTTTCTAAATTGATTAACATTATAATGTTTTTAATATATTGTGCAAACAATTAAATCGTTTTTATTGTATTTGTCTTTTTTTATTCCTTACTCATTATTTATTTCTTAATATGTTCATCATCATTTGTATTTATTTGAATTCCATAGATGCGAAAGAAGGGTTTTTTTTTAATTATTTATAACATTTTATTATAAAAAACATATAAATTTTTGATTTTTAATTTTTAATAATAAAACTTCATCAAATAAATAAATTTTAATATGTTTAAAATTCTGGATGAAAATAATTTTAAGTTTTTATCGCTTATAATACTTATTATTCTTTGATCATTTTATTCATTTATTATTTATCAATTATTATTTTATTTTAATGTGCAATGATACTATTGAAAAATAAAAGCAAAGATTTTCACATTTACTTTTGAATCTTCTTTGTATTTTTTTATCAACCAAACCAATCCAATTATCCAATTAGCCAATTAGCCAATTATCCGTTTAATACCGATTTCTTTTCGCAATAATAATTATTGTTAGAAGGAATGAATTAAATGCAATGTTTTTTTCAGCAATTTTGATTTATAGATGTCTTAATATTTATTCGCAATTCATTGTAATTAGATCAATGTAAAATTTTTCAATTAATTTATTTTTTATATTTTACCGTTTTAATTAATTTACAATATATCAATAAATTTTAAAACTTAATAATAATATTTTATATTTAAAAATATATTTTTATGGTTTTATTTTCCATTTATTATTTGTTTTCTTTTATAATTCATTGATAGTTTTTTAATGTTTATTGTATTGTCTACTTGTCGTATCTCGTACTAATTTATGAATGTTCTTGATTTCTAACGTAAAATTATATCGATTTATTTTTATTATGTTAGTTTTTATTCATTTATTTTTATTTTTCATTAAATAATTAAAATTTTGGTTTAATAATTAATTACATATTTAGTCAATTGCATTTAATATATTTAATTTGCTTGATCAATTCATATAATTTATTAATCTACTAAAAATTTTTCAACACTTTATGCAATTTCTCGTTATAATAATTTCAAAGATTTTAAAAATGCAGATTTTTTTCACATATTTTTACAAATATGCAAATCATTGGCCTCAGCGCGAGCCGGCACATTTTTTCCAGGCATTTAGTTTTTATAGCAAGTTTTTTATTTTTTTAATTTTATTAAATTGTTGTTATTTTTTTATATCTTTTAATTTTTTTATTTATATTTTTCATGGCTGATTATGTTTGGCGGATTTTGCAAAAAAAATTAAACAAAAAACTATAAAAAGTATAAACAAATTTTTAATATTAAAATTACATTGTTTTTTGAATTTTCTCTTTTTTCTATTTAAAATTAATTGTTTTCAATTGACATTAATGCATAACTATTATCGACATTTTTCGGCATATTAATTTATTTTTTCAAATAAATCATAAATTTAATTCTAAACAATTAAATTATAAATACAATAATGCTCATCGTGATTATTTTTTAGCATTTATTATTTTAAAAGATAATTAGATAAATAAATAATATTCTTTTTAATAATTCTCTTGTTTTATTATATTTAACTATTTATTAATTAAAATATTTAATTTATTATTTATTGTTTAGAAGCGAATTAACATTAATGGTCAATTGAATTAATATTAATTTGTTTTTATTGAATATGAATATTCATTATTAATAAATTTAGTAATGGATATGGATTATCTTTATCTGTTTGTTCAATGTTCCTTTTATTTTCCCCTTTTATATTCATATTTTGATTGCTTAATTTTTAACTTATTTTTGCTTGATTTTAACCTTTACATTTATCCCCATTAATATTGATTTTTTAAATATCAAAATATATTTTAATATTCTTTTGTTTTTATTTTAATTTGTAATTTATTTATGTATGTATTTTTTTCTTTTACTGAAATTAAAAGAAGATTGAAGATTAAAGAAGAAAGATCAAGAAGATTGAATATTTTTCTTTTACTTTTTTTTAATTGTTTAATCTTTAATTTCAATATATTTAATGAATATCAAACAATAAAAATTTTTTAAATAATTTTAATAATTTTTTATCTTTTTCTTTCACAAATAAAATAATCTCTGGTATATATTTTTTTCATTTTCTTTATTTTTTCTTTCTTTAAAGTTAATTTTATTTTTTTATTTTAAATTGAAGTTTAACTTTTGTTCTGATACTTTGTATATTTTTATTTTTAAAATTTTATAAATAATTGCCTTAATAACTTTATATTATTTTTTAATATATTATTTTTTATTTCATAAATATATGTTTTCGTTGTTCAAATTTATTAAAATCATTAATTCGTAAGTAATCAATTAAACCAATTTTTCATCTACATAATATTACCTTTTCCTTTCAAATAAAAAATATTTATTTAAGATTTTTATTTTGAAATTTTAATTTTTATTTTTTGTTTTTAAGTTACATGTATTTTTTAAATTAATAATTTTAGCAACAATGATTTTGTACATCTGTGTAGCTGAAGTAAAAATGATCTATTAATTATTTTATAATTTATTTTTACATCAATATCTATATATTATTATATTATGCGAATTCGAAACTGCAATTTGAAGTAGATTTTTTAAATTTAATATGCTAGTTTCAATAAGTTATTTTATTTTATTAAAATATTTTATCTATCATATTAAAAATTCAATGTTAATATATTTAAAAATATTTATAAAACAAAAATTAATTTTCTGTTTATTAGATATTTTGTATTTCTTTTAAATATTATTACAGATAAGATTGTGATAAAAAAATTAAAATATTAAAAAGGAAATTTTTTCTGCTATAATTTATTTTATTTCATTTAATTTGAGCAAAAAATCAATATGAGCGAATAACATGTCGCTAAATTATATTAAATTTACTAACTGTTTATTCTTTTATTTTCTATTTTAAATATTCTGTAGATTTTATTGACTATAAATATAAATTATTTAATAATTTTCTCACTTTGCTACATATGTCGATGCTTCGACATCGCGCCACCGGCGCCGCCTTTTCCTCCTGAATAAGTTCTCGATAAATTTAAAATTATTTATTTTAGAATTTATAAAAATTTCAATTTACTAATATTATTTTTATTTTAACTTTTTAATATTTACTAAATTTTATAATTTTTATCTTATAATTATGCTGTTTAAAAAATAAATTGTTTGTTAATCGAGAGGCTGATAGTTTTAATTTTAAAGCCAACAATTTGTTTATTGTGATTAAAATTAATAATTACATGATTCATTGTATACTAATGCCTCCAGAGAATATATTTAGAATTCACATTCTTGATTTGTATAACTGGTTATTTAAGTATTATATAAATTACTTTGATTAATTAAAATATATTATGTTATATTATGGTTATGTGGCTTTATACCTGGATCACTGCCGTTTTGCCACTATGGATGATGCCAACTGATGGAGTTGCTCCAAATAGGATTATTAATTTCTTGTATATATTTGTTGATTTGTTTTTTGGTATTGCTATTAAATTTTATATTTATTTTTCAAACGTGTCATACTGATACTGATACTCCAAATGCAGCAGAAGTTCCAAGAAACTTGTCGGTGTTTTTAATGAATGTTAGTCAATTATAAAAAAATCTTTGGTTGATAAATTTACTTCATCTGATATTTAAGAAAAATTTTATTTTATTTTTTTTATTAGGTGATTTTTTGTATATTATTAATTCTAATTAAATTTTTTATTATTATTTAAAATATTACTGATTTATGTACGATTTTATGCACCAATTTAAATGATAAAACTTATTTCATACTAAGTATTCTTGTCTTTACAGTAGAACAACTTTTTATTGGCATCTAATTGGTAAATTAGTATTTCAAGTATTTGGATGTATTTATAAAAATTATTTGTTGTTTTTTAATTTCATGTATTATTTTTATTAGTATCATATTCTTTTTATTTTAAGCATTTTATTTTAAAGAAATAAATAAACATTTTAATAAATTTTATTTTTTGTTCAGGCTTTTTTGTTCAAATTAACTATATTAATTTGACAGTTTTAAAAAATAATTTTTCTTTTATCTGTTTTTTGAATTTTTATATTATTATTTTTTGTTTTATGTTTCTTTAACTTTAATTTTATTATTTTTAAATTTTTCAAATTTAGGGTACATTTTTAAAACACACAGTTAAATAATAAATTTATATAAATAGTAGTCGACTAATCTCAATTAATTTATTATTAATCAACAAATTTTTAAATTTTTAAATTATTACATTTTTAAAATTTCAAATATTTTCAGTATAATAAGTTATTATAATACCGTCCCAAGCCTATTACATAACGATCGGTCCTGACAATCCTTGAACGTGTCGTTTTTCTAATCAATTTTGTTATTTATCATATCGAAATATCTACCCACTTATTTATTTATTAAATAATTTATATTTTATTCTTTACTAATTTATTTAATTTAATTTTTAATTGAATTTCACCGTGATTAGATAGTCAATTATTTTCAGAAGACTTTGGAATATATCATTAATTAATTTATTAGTATCTTCAATTTTTTTAAATTTAATTCAATTATGAAAAATTAATTGACACTAAATTATTTATTTTTAATTTATACAAGTTTACATATTTATAAAAAAAAACCGATCGGTTTTCATATTGTATTATGTATTTGCTAAAATTTAAATTCTTATTTTTTACCAGCGTCATATTGTATTTTTTCTTTTGCATTAGTTTTTTTTCTTCTATTTATTTTATATTATTTTTGTGCGATTTTCATCAGAAATTTATTGAATTATTTTTTAATTTGACACTAATTTTACAATTTTTTTATCAGTTAATTTCTTTAATTATTATTTGGATTTTATTATTAGGGTTTTATTTTTTGATTTTTGTTTAATTATTTTAATGTTATTTTATCATTGAAAATTATTTACATTTTTATTTGACTTATTGCATTTATTTAGCCTCTTATTCTTTTTTCATTTTAAATTTATTTTTTATTATGAATTATTTATTCATTTTTAGTTTGTTTTCGAATAAGCTTAAATATGTTTTTTTAATAATATTTTTTATTAGTATTACTCTATTATTTTATTTTTGTTGGATTGTACTCGTTGGATTGAATTTGTACTCACAAAATAGTTTCGATGGAGGGAAATTAATATGTTTAATTCATTTTTTGTTAATATTGCTATTTTTATTTATTCAATTTTCTATTTTTAATATCACTATTATAATTAATGTCCATATTATAGATAAAAAAATTTAATATATATTTTTAACTGTTTTTCAACTTTTGTTTTATTTTTTAAGTTATCAATAAACTTTTTTATATTTTTTATTTTATTTTTTAATCTTTACAGATTTTAAATTTTATTTTAATTTCAAATTTTATAGATTTCAATTTTTTACGTTACTAATGTTCTTATATTAATTATTTAAATATGATTAGATAGTTTTTATTTTTATTTTTAAAGTGATTTTATTCATCAATAAATTGATTGGATTTTATTTTTATGTTTTTGATTAAAAAAATTTAAAATATTTATTATTTTTGTTCATGGAAAAAATTCTCTGCCTTCAATAAGGTCTTTGGATCTTATTGGATCTTATTTCAAAATACAATATCATTTATTATATAATATTCAAATATTTATTATAATCATTATGTTAAAAATAAAATATGTTCAATTTTTTATGGCGTTAATTCGTATGTTGTATCTGCGATCAATTTTGCAATTTTTATCTGATTTGTTTTAATTTTATTTTTGCTTTTTGATTTATGTTTTTATTTATTTTGTTTTTTATTATTTCGTTTTTTGGTATTCATGTTTTTTGTTTTGTTGGTTGTTAATTTTTGATTTTATTTCAATTGTTTTTAGTATTTTATATATTTTTTGTTTTTTTGCTCATTTTTTTATTATTGATTTTTTATTTTGATGAAAAATAATATTATTGGTGTTGTTGGTCGGTTGTGGTGTCGATGAATGAGAGGGGAGAAGAGGCAAATGAAATGAAAATGAGTGCTCATCAATCGATATCAGTGGATGGACGTGGAAGGCAAAGGCAATAGAAAAAGAAAAGGCAATTCGTGGCAAAACAAAAATCTGTTTAAACATAAAAATTTTAGAGATTAAATGCAAAAAAATATCGTGACTTTCAATTTAAAAAAACATAGACATAATCAAAACTTGAGAAAATAATTTTGAAAAAATATTTCCAAAAATAAAAAACATAACTTTTTTAAAGTCAAAAACAAAAACGAAATCACTTATTTTTTTAATCTATAAAAAAATTTTGCAAATTAAATTTGGAAAAATTATTATTTTTTTCTTTTAAATTGCCAACAGCAATATTAAATTAAAGAAATGTATTTATGTCTTATTAATTATATTTTTTAATTTATTATTATTTTATAATATTATGATAAAAAATGGTGTTTACACTAGCTTTATTATTAAATGTTTTATTTGGAATATTGTTTTTTCCTTTTCTTACTGATTTCTATAATCATCAATTAATGATTCTTCAAATATTTTATATATAAGTAAATTATTTTTTTTATTTTTTTCATTGCTAATTAGAATCAATTTTTTGTTATCCCAACATAAACAATCCCAACATAAATAATGATATTCAGCGCTAAATACATGCATTAGTTTCATTAAATATAAAAATTAAATTCATATAATGATGTTTAATATTTTTAAATTGCATTGATTGATTTTTTATTCGATTTATGGTTTTTTGATTTGTTTTCAGATAAGAATGATTTTTATAATTTAATTTAACAAATAATTATTTAATAGATTCCACAATTAAAATTTATAAAAAAATAAAATATTTATCATACAAATTTTATTTAATTTTATCTATATTTGTCTTTTATTATAATAAATTTTTATTGTTTTTATAAATTAGCTGCTTTTTACAAATTGTCTTTTTAAATTTTGCGTTTATTCAATTTATTCTTATTTTTATTGATTATTAAAAATATTATTAAATTTAATAACTATATCATGTTTATTTTAAAATATTTTTATAAATTCGCTTAAAAATATTTAAAAATATATAAATAAATATAAAATTATATTTTAATTATAATTTAAAATTATTAATATAAATCTTGCGCAAACAACGCACCTTGGACCAATGTTGAAAATTCTAAAAGGAAATAAATCCCTTAAAAATAACCTTTAAATTAATTTATTTTATGAGTACGGCTTTTCCATTTGTATAACAGTTTGTAATCTTATAAATTTATAATGAAACATATTTTTATTTGTAATGTTTGTCGATTTGTTTGACTGATAAAATGCTTGCGCTAATTATTAAAATTTGTCTATTATATTTTTATAAAACGCGATAATATTTATATTAGTTTTTTTTGAAATACATCTTAAAGTTTAATATCCATAGTTATTTTATAAACATTAATAAATTATTAGAAAAAACCCTAATTTAAATCCTTGTCTTTTTTGGCAAATTTACTAAAAATAATTAAAATATAATTATTTGGTCATTTTTATTATAAGCTATTTTTGCATAAACATCTTTATTAATTTACGTTATTATTAAATATGATTTTTATTATTTATCTTTATTTTAAAATTATGTTTAAAAAATCATTTAATTGATTTTTTAAGTGATTTTTTTCGATTTATATTTTTAGATAACTAATTTAATTGTAAAGTATAATTTATTTTTTACCATTTTTTTAAATCATATCAAAGCCTCTTGCACAAACTCTAATTAGCTTCGACTTCCTGCCTCTAAAAACAAAAATGGAGGCACATGGGGATCACACGCTACGCGGGCGAGCGGTGGGAAGTTCAAAATCGCTAGCCAAACGGGAGATTGTCCGGAATGTTTTTAGAATTTTCTAAGTAATTTTTTGACACATTTACTTTTTATTAATGGATGTTTAAATTCAAATAAATATTTTTAAAAATAAAGGATTTTGATTATTTTAAAATTTTTATTTTATACCAAATAATTAATTAAAATTTTCATATCAAATAATTAATTTTCATTTTTAACATGTTCTTTTTTACATGTTTTATTATAACAATGTTGTCGTTACAAAGAAGATGAAGTACCACCCTTTAAATTTGCTTAATTTTCTGAAAAATTCATAGCAACTTTTTTTTATTATTTTTTAAGAATTTTAACTCATTTTCTATTTAACATTTTTTATTTTAAATGAATCATTTTTTAGGTATTAATTTTATACATTTTTGGAAAAAATTTAACTGATTAATTTCTTATCTATTTTTAATTTTTGTTTTTAATTTTTATTTTTTACTAATGGAAAATGGTTTTTGATTTGCTATGATTTTAAAATTTTATTTATTTTTAATTAATTTTTAATATTTTATAATGAATTTTTCAATTTTGAAAAAGTTTTTAGTTTAGTTAAGTTCGATATAAAATATTTGTTTTATAATTTTATTATTATAATATTATTTTATGCATTTTTACAAATTTTCTTAAAAAATTAAACTTATCCAATTAAATTAAAAATTAATTTAAAATTAATTTAAATTAAATAAAACTTATTATATTTTGTTATCCAATTTATGCTCGGTTCGATGACATACCAAATTTTTGGTGATCCATGCATTAATTTATTGTTTAAATTCGTTTTTATTAAATTATTATTTTTTATATTCAATGTTAATTTAATTAGAATCCAGTTAAATTATTTTAATAAAAAATTGAATTATTGAATTATTCTATATTTGAAATAATTATATTGTTTATATTTCTAAAAATATAAACAAAAATAATATAATATAAAACTGTACATTATTTAATTTAATAAAATTATTCAATTTATTTGAATACAAACATTTTAATATAATTTTTACTTGGATTTTAACTGTTATTGTCTAAATAGATTTATAAATTTATTTTATTTATATTTTTTCCATTAGATAAATATTTTAAATAACAATCAATAAATCAATTAACATTAATTTTAAAAATTTAATTAATATTTATAAATTATAATTTGTGAATATTAATGCCTTTTTTCATTTCAATTTTAATTTTATTTATTTTCTTCATTATTATATTTTGATAACAATTCACTCAAATTAATATTTATTGTCCTCTTAATAATTTATTTCTAATTTAATGTATTTATATAACGTATTTTTAAATAAAAACAATATAAATAATTTAAATAAATTTTATATTATGTACTTCCGTTGCCTTTTCTTTATTAACAAATTGAGATCAATAAGTGGAATATTTTTTGTACTATATTGAAGGGAAGGACGGTATAGCGGGGAGAGGATGTGCTCCTTATCGGAAGCTCCAAATCGAAAATGGTGATGTTCTTCTAATGTTCTCACCTACCTCCTTCCCCCCGCTATTTTTACCCGAAGACCTTCACTAGACTGTTTATTTGTACTATAGTGCAGTGATAAGGGGAGAGTCTTAATTATTATATTTTAATGACAATTTATTTAAATTAAATTTTATCGTCCTTTTAATAATTTTATTTCTAATTTAATGTATTTATATAAAGTATTTTTAAACAAAAACAATGTAAATAATTTAATAAAATTTTATATTATGTATATTTATAACTTTAAATATTAAAGTAAAGTATTTAATTAATAATATTAAATCCGGGTAAATTGTTATAATCAAGTCTCTGAACATTTACTATTTTTAGAATATAATTTTATGCCATTTTGTAAAAATGATTAAATTTACATGTTATATTGTTTATAAAATTATTTTATAAATTTAATTTAGAAACTCAAATTATTTTAAACCATTTTATTTCATTAGCACTATTGTGCAGCATGTATTGGTAGCGATTATAGTCAAGAAATTGAGTGCGAAAATGCAAACCTTTTTGTCGTCTACATTTAACTTTAATTTTAATTTAAAAAGGAAAAAAATAGAAATTCGTTTTTATAATTGTTTTTCCATATTGCTATGCTCTTGTCATTCATTCAATTAACATATTCGTCAAACATTTAAAATTGTTTTTTAATTTTTAATACCAATTAACATATTAAATTTTAGATTAATTGTATACATTTATATAATATGTAATATCATATTCTAGTATAATAATTTTCACATGTATAGTTTTATCTTTTTAATAAATTTTTGCTAAATTTTACTTTAATTGTTAGTAGGAATAGAATCATAATACCTATGTAATATTATATTTTAATCTGGTTATTGATATTTTCTGTGGTCAATTTTTTGTTAATAATAATTCTTTATTTTATTTCATAAATTGTTCACAATATTTTTTAAGAATATTTTTTATAATAATTAACTTTATTTTTTTAAAGTTTTATTCGAAAAAATTAATTTTTAATTTTTTTATTATTTTTTTACGTATTTGAGAATTAGTATTTTACTATGACTTTTCTCAACAGGTTCTCCCGGTTTTTATCTATTTTCATCTGTGTGTAATATTTCTGTTTTCGATTAAACTATTTATATTTTAACTATAAGTTAAAATGTGATATTTTTTAACTTTAAGATTATTTATTTAGATTATACTAATTAAGTCCATTTTTTTCTATTTTAACAGACATTTATTTATAATTATTCACAATAATATTATTTTAAGCAGTCCACTCCCGAGCCGAAGGGAGACTGGGCTTACATTATTTTTAAAATATTCAATTTTATAATTATTATATATTTATTTTTTATTATTTTATTTATTAATATTATTTATATCAATATTTATTTTTTATTATTTTATTTATTAATATTATTTATATCAATATTTATTTTTTATTTTAAAATATTAATTAGTTATTCATATTTTTAATTAAGGAAAGCACTTTGCATCTCTTCAGAGCTTTACTTTAGATCTTTTCTTTCAAAGATGTTCAATTCATGACTATTTATTTTGCTATTTTAATGCATTTCTTTATCATATAATTTTAAAAATTCATAGTCGGTTAAAAATATGACATTATATTACGATGACAAGTTGCGTTTTATATATTTTTCCTCTTAAATTAAATTAACAAGAGTAATGGCGAATTATACATAATTATATAATACGAATTTTTATAATATGATTTGTCCATTTCGCACATTATTAATAGAACATGATTTTTATTTATTTATTTTTTTTATTTTTCATATTTTCAATTTTACATTTTTCACTATTTTTATTAATCAATTATTTTGATTTAAATTGATTTTTTAATTTTAATTAATATTTTTAATTTCAATTTTAAAAATTAAACATGCTTATATTAACCAGTTGTATAAAAGCATATTTAATTATCTTATCGATTTTATAATTTATTAATTAAATTTATTTAAAATATATTTAATATTTAATTACTTTTTTACACTTTACTAATTTGAAATGCAACCTTTATGCAACCTTTTTTACGACTTTGCTCGGCACCCCTTCTTTGTCCAATTCGGCTACTATTGAGTCAGGCATTTTCCTTCGAATTTTTAGTTGGGACCTTATCCGCCGATTGGTGGTGTTATAGCTCTGATAGAAATATCATTAAGATTTATTAAATATTAAATTAATTTTTTAGCATTTTTATTAACATTTATTCTTTCTACTATATTTTTGTACATTTTTATAATTGTTCTTGTTTGAAATTTTCGTTAAAATTACCTTTAATTTTTTATAAGTTATATATTTTTTCTCATTTGGCGTTTTATATTTGTTTTATAGCGTTTTATTTATTGTCATAATTAAAAAAAAAATATTTTTTAATTATATGAGTTTAATTTTAGTTTTTTTTATTAATAAATACATTAATAACATTAATTTGTTTGAAAAATATTTTAAAAGTTAATGCCAAAATAATTTAATGTAATTAATTTTTAGATTTTTACTGTTTTTCTAAATAATTTTAAATTCAATGGTACCATTAAACCATCACGACATTCAATGGTACCATTAAACGGTGATTACTGCCATTAAAAGGACATCATTTATATTTTTTTATAAATTTATTTTATTCTATTTTTATTTTTTCCAATTAATAAACTAAATTATTTTAAAGATAATAATTTAGAAAATTTTACGTAAAAATTAAACTTTTGTTTATGTTAAAGTATTTTTCAATTTTATTTTTTACTAACTCCATTTCAAATTTTGCTTGTGCAACGGACATAAATTCATAGGAAGTGTCATGTTCCGACTCCATTTATTTATTTGTAATAAAATTATATTTAAGTTCTGAGTATTTAAAATAATTAAATGGATGGTAGCATACCATTACCATTCCATTATCATTTATATACCATTTTTATTGATATTTTGGTTGTAATATCTTCATAATTAAATCATCGGTCAAAATTTATTTTAATTTGTTTCCTCTCATTCAATTCTTTTATTTATATTTTTAAATTTTTGCTGTTTCAATGTTTCAATCCCTGTTAAACTTGTGTTCATATTATAATTTCGTTTCAAATTTTTTAACTAATTATATTTAATCCAAACAATCTTAGTTTTATTGTTATTTATTTTTTGATCAAAATTTTTTAACGGTCATTTGCTATTGTGAATTTACATTATAATATTCTTTAATTTTATATTATTTTAATTTAAGATTTACTAATTTTTCAAATTTTTTTGTTGGAATATTTTTAATATTATTTGTTTTGATTTTTAAGACACAAAATACTTATGTGAAATTATAATTTTCTCAAAAAGCCTTGCAAACTCCCGGCCGATATGAACGATATGACGTCTATTCCGTTGTCTGGCTGTTTAAATAGAATTAAAATAAATTATATTGTTTATATATTAATGTTTTATTTATATAAAAATATTATCTTTTTGTGTTTGTCAATTCAATTATCAAAAGTAGCATCCCGATGAACTAACTGATTACCAATTTTAATTTTTCGCGTCTGTCAAATAAATAAAATAATTAAAATAAATTATTTAAGATATTTTTCATTAAATTTTCCAATTATTTATAATATTTTTTAATGTATTTTAATTTTATTTTTATATTATTAATTTATTTAACCTAAAATTTTTTAAATTTTACTTTATGCAACTCAAAATTATATTTACTTAATGATTTTCAGTAAATTAGTTGCTGTAAATTTAATTCTTTGAATAACATTTTAAAAGATTAATAAATAAAAATAAATTAATTTACTTCTTAATTTTTATTGGATTGTTTATTTATTATGATTTTATATTTATCATAAAATTTATAACTATTAGTAGTGACACATCTTCTCTTATATAGGAGTTTTCGCTTTTAAAAAAATACTTTTCATCATTTTAAAAAAAGGGGTGTCGGAGCCTAAACCTAATGGCTAAATGTATCGATTTTTAAAATTATTTGCATATAAATTTTTGATTATTATTATTATTATTATTATTTGCGAACGAATTTTTAATTTCGTTTAAAATAATTTAATATAATATATTATTCATTTAAAAATTATTTTTATTTTTTTATTTATTTTGAACATAAATATTATATCAATATATTTTTTATCAAATCATATTCATTCTAACAGATTTTTTAATTATTTTTCATTCATATTTTAACAAACCCCTAATAATTGTTGTCTTATCATTATTTTAATTATAAATATTAAGCTTTTCATTTATAATTTTTCCATTGGAGTCCATTTATAATTGAAGTCCAACATTAATTGGTTTGCCAATTCCACCCTATCCCATTGAATGGAAAGGGTTCTTCTGAAATCTTTTTTTGTTGTTATGTAATTTATCTCCATTATTTTTTTAATGCATTTATATATATTTATTTTATAAAAATTGCAGTGATGAACAATAATTTTAGACATTTCCAATTTGATCTCATATTATATAAAAATTATTCTATTTTTATTTTTTATAATTAAAAAA
>JAQIYK010000467.1:0-14111 GCA_034700465.1 Rotylenchus robustus
TGAACCCAAATAGCTTGCCATTTGCAATTTTTTGACAAAATGCCAATTTATTTGAAAATTTTCCCGCGGTCCCAAGGCTCTTTCGAAAAAAATTTCGATGAAATTTCATTTTTCGAAATCAAAAGAAAACATCGAAATTATCAAAATCGAAACGTTTCGACCCACCCCCTGCTGGAGGGGAGATACCGGAATCCAAAAAATTTCGGTGTACCAAAAACGGCGCTGTATATGAATGATGCACTAAAACATGGAAACGGTGCAGGTAATTGTAAACGGAGTCTGAGAACGGTGTCGAAAAGTGTTTAAACCGGAAACGGTATGGTCATTTAGTGGCGAGACCATTTCCGGTTATTAGAGATAAGAGAGTGTTAGAGAAACACGAGGAAAAGCGAAATAGTACTAAATTTCTCTGGCTTCTCTAACCAGTTTGCAACCCATTAAACAATGGCTTTACCAAGATGCATATAAGGAGGCGATTTTCGGCTGTTGTCGGTCCTCCGTGACTTTACGTCACGGGTAATAAGCGCGTAGTAGCGCAAGTCTTCCCGTGACTGCGAGTCGCGTGGGGGCGTCTCATTTTCCGTAAGTGGTCACGGATTCTGCGGCACCTTTTCCGGTGCCGACAGTGTTTCCGATGAAAAAATGTTAGACCCTGGGAATATTGTGTGTTTCCGCTCTTCCGTGCCTTATGATATATTTTCTTCCCCTTTTTCTTCGATCGTTTCTTTCATTTTCCAGTTGGCGGATAAAAGAGTGGATTCCGGTAGGCTGCTCACTGCGCGAGATGTGTTTAAGCGGTAAGTGTGGAACATAAAATGCAACTCATCGAATCTCTTCTTGTTCGATACGATTATTGTTCTGTTTTTCGTCCAAATTCATCAATGATCCAATGACCAAAATTTCTGTCAAACTTTTAAATTCTACACCCTTGCCGGGTTCTTCTTTCATTTCAAAATATATCAAAAATTCAACATTTTCCCCAACATTTTCCAATCTGAATTCATTGAAACAGTGCCCTGAAATACAACACCGACTCCATTTAATTAATTAATATTATAAAATATCATTTAATAACTGCTTGCTATGTTCACATAATATTGGCAACCAGTCGACATTAATGAGTCCTTAACCCAAAAGGACCCCATTGCATCTTGCCGCATTGGTCGGAAATTTGGAGTTGTGCAAGTTGCTTGTCAACGAAGGCCATCTGAATGTGAATGTATGAATTTGCATATTTTATTTAAATTCAAATACCTACTATGCTCATTTTCACTTTTACTCCGAAAATTGCAAAATCTAAAAATTACAGTAAATTCAAATAAAAATTAATCAATACATTCAAATTTGTATAATTGATCATCTGAACTAAATAGTTAGGCAATAAAATTGATTTATTCCCATTTTTGGACGGGGACATGCATGGAGCCACCCCGGAGCATCTGGCAGCTGGACAAGGCAACAGGCCAGTAAAATAACCAATCCAATCACTGACCCCTGACCGTATACTGACTGATAGATATTACCAAAATGGATTATTTTGGAAAATTAATCCGAAATGTAAGGACCAATTAAAATTAAAAGTTATAAAGAATTTATAAGAATGCTTAAATTCATTAAAATGAAATAAACAAAATAAATGCGATTTAACCTTTTACCTGGACTAGGGCAATCCCTAGTCCTATGTTGGCCCAACATAGGATTGGTTGGCATAGTTTTTATTTTTAAAAAGTTTATTTGTTATTGATGTTAAAGTGAGGTGGTACTGTGGTTCGGCTACATTCGCGGAGGAAATGTTCAGCCTCCACTGGACCTGATGGACCGGTTGTTTCATTGTTGTCCATTCCTTCACATTTTTCGTTTGTATTTTTCCAATATTCAGGACACCCTTCTTGTATGCTTGTCTTGGGCGCCAGTCAAACACCGTTGAAGCAATGGTTGGTCTGTGAGGACAGTCAAACAGTTTTGACAAATCCGGGTGGACCAAGGGTTGCAATTAGGGTTGTTCAAACCCGGTTAAAAACCAGGTACCCCGGTTTTCGCGGTTTTGCTATACCCGGTTATCGGTTCCGGTTTTCAAATTTCACCCAGTTTACCGACCATTTTTTCGGTTTTTCGAAAAAATCGCTAATACTGTATGTTTTTATGTTTCTCAGTTCATTTTCATAGTTTTTATTTGGATTTTAATGTTTTATGGTCAAAATTCGTTCAAATTATTCCGCATCTCTATCGTCATCATTGTTTTCTTGTTCAACAATTTCATCCGGATCAGGTTCACCTTCTGTCGAAGGTGCGAGCAATATTTTCTTCAAATTAGCTTTGATGAGGATCAATGATTCGTCGAAATATTATTTTTGTCAAAATATTTCCAAATTTTAGCTACCATTTTCAAATCTAAAATATCAATAAAATAAATTATTAAACCATTATAAAACTCCAAATATTACCAAAAACCTAAAACATAATCTTAAATGTTCGATGTAAAAACCCAATGAAGAAAGTGCAACAAAATGCACTTTTTTTAAATGAAGAAGTGCAACAAAATGCCACAATGCATGTATTCAAATATGCTAAAAGTGAACATCTACGCATACACTGAGAATACAGAAATAAAGGCAGTGGAATATATGTCTAAATTTATAAAACCATGGTACTTGGTTGGTACAATGAAATGAACATAGAAAATTGTACAATGGATGACAATACATTGGGGCGGGAAAATTGAGTTTTTGAACGAAAAATAGACGAATTCCTTCAAAATTTTCATGAAAATTATGAAAAATTTTCGGAAACATTCAAAAATTTTTCCATTCTTAGGGGTTTTTAAACCGCCGGTTTTGGTAACCGGTTTTAACTGGTTTTCGACACCCGGTTTTCGGTTTACCGATCTTGAACAACCCTAGTCACAATTTAACAACTATAACCTGAACAAATAATTGTTTGTTTTTATTTCGAAATTTGTTTTGTTTTAAAACCAAAAAAAAAACAATTTTCAAAAATCCACCGGTTTATTGTCCTAATCAATGATTAATTAATTAATTCTTATTATTTAATATTTGTTTTGAGTTACGTTCTCTGCACGTCGACTCGTCCCTTGTCGATTCGTTGGGCTGTTCTGCACTCCACTGTGCCGTCGTATCAGGATCATTGCATTGCGTGCGGGTAATTGTGGACAGCAAGGTCAGTTTCAGTTTCAGACACAAGTGATCAATAATAAGTGATCAATTACCTATTTGCATAATCAGACACACTTATTGAGATGGGAAGAGCACTGCTGCTGATGGAGGATAAGGAGGGACGAAGTGCGCTGGGATTGGCCCGGGAACAGCAAATGGATCAAATTGTGCACTTTTTGGAGCAAAAAATGGCGGAACAAAATGAGCAGAATCATCGGGATTGACACTGACGACTTGTGTTTTTGTGTCTGTGTTTTGAAGTGTACTTTTGAATTTTGAAGATTGTTTAGTACCCACTCACTCCAAACATTGCACCTAAATATGCAACTGAAACTGTGTGTCGATGAATGTGGTGAGAATCGGAGAAGAGCGATTGATCCCTAATTGGTATATGCCCCAACTTAAACAACAAAAAGGAATAAAAATATTTTCCAATTTCCCCACTTCACTCATTCATTCATTCTTTCGTTCATTTATTCATCATTATTGGCCCCATCCACCATCCAAGCTCGAATTACTGTGCCCTCCCTCCCCCTTTCCCCTCCCTCTTCCCCTTCCCCTCCCCCTTCCTCTTCCCTCTTCCCCCTTTCCCCTCCTCCCTCCCCCCTCCCCCTTTCCCCTCCCCCAAGGTTCCTTTCCTCTCCCCAAAATGTTTGTGCTCCTTTGGCCCATCTTTTGGCTGTCCGTCCCGCCACTGGCGGTTGTTCTCAGGTCTCGAATTTCGCTTCCCCCTCCCTTTCCCTTGGCCTTCCTCTCCCCTCCTCCCATCGTCCAATCCCTCATCATTTTCCCGCTTCTTCGGTTTCGCTTTCAAGCTCTAACATTCTGTTGGTACTTTGGGAAGAGAAAGCCAATTTGGCCCAAAACATGGAACCCAATCCCCAGTCCACCTCCGTCCGTTCTATCCATGTCGACTTCATCAAAATATTGGCCAATGAAGACGGTCGGCATCAAAACAGTTCCATATAACGGAACGGTACAGAAATTATAAACATTTTGTTTGAATTAAACACCCTGGTACAATGTTGGTGTTCGCTTTGTCTAACTGAGTGTCCTCTAATTGTATTTGTTTTTTTGTTTTCGGTAAAAAAAGGAAAATTGGCTTGTTAATCCTTCTACATTTTCCGCACTAATGACTCCAAGGCCTAATAAAATGCAGAAAGTATATAAAAAAAGAAAATTTTGAATATAAAACGCTAAAATGCATGTCAAGCTGTCCAGAAAACACCAACAATAAATGTCGGCTTTTTAGGAGTCACTCAAAGAGCGGCCAAAGCCACTCTAAGCCAATTAGCCAAGGGACTTGGCTTTGTTCACAGACATGTCTTGCCCGGTAAATTTGGCCACAGGACCAAACCCCCTCGGGGCGGTTGTTTATTGACGCAATGTTTCCCGTGCTCACCGTCTCCGCCCCTGTTCCCCCCTTCTCCTCACTATTCCCTTCTCATCTCCCTGCACCTCCCCTCTCCTTCCCCCCCCCCCCCCCTCCTCTCCCCCTCTCCCCCCTCCTCCTCTCCTTCCCTCCTATCTCCCCCCTCTAATTTTGGTTCCTCTCTCCGTCCGTCCGCCATGTCCCCAACCACCAAATTGGTGTCGACCATTTCGCCATTAGCCCGTCCTGTCCGGGTAAAGCCTTTTACTAGTCCTCCAACGAAAAGATGCCTCCAGCTGCTGGAGACTCCCAAATTACTTTTTTACCATTTCCAAAATAATAAAAAAATAAAAAAGGAACGATTTTTTAGACAGAAATTTGTTGTGGGGACCAATTTATATTACTCATAAATAACGCCAAATATAGTTGTGCATATTGCTAAAGAAAGATGGACCGAAAATATGGCCGAGAAATCACATGATATTGTCGGCATAGCCGAGTCTATTCCAATTCCATCCAATGTTGTCACTGTCAATTCAATCGGTGATAAGAAACACATATTGGGAGGGAGGGAAATGAAGTGAATCCCCCAACCACCCTCACCTCTTCCCCCTCCCCATCCATCCCTCACCAACCATTCCTTCCCCACCCGTTCCATCCCTACTTTTATTGTTTCTTCATCCCTTTTTCCCTTAAATTACATATGTTCGACTTTTACCTTACAACTTTTTTGGTCAATTTTTAATGAAAACAGACCAAATGTCCCAGTGATGATAGTGGAGTAGTTCATGGAAAATTATCCAATGTTTGAGTTTGAGACAAAAAGAGCGTAGGAAAACCATCTTAGCAAATTGCTAAGTCGAAGACACTTTGAGCACTTTTCTCCCGCCGGTGATGAGATACATTTTCTGCTGGCGTCTTTTTTTTATGAATAATCTCTTCAGAATTACACATCCTTTTGCTACCCAAACTTAAATGTTTTGCAAAAGTGCGTTGACAGTCGCGACATTTTTGATGTGAATCGTACAATGAAAGTTGTTGACAAAAATGATCCTTCTACCCATTTTTGAGGTCTTAAAGTTTTCAACTTTAAGCTATAAACAAACTATGAATGGAATGGAGCTCAGAAATGGAATTCACCCTCTTTTCCAGTAACATCTGATTGAGTTTCCCACTGGGAATAGGAAATTCGAACATTTCTTTTGACTGCTAATGATTTTCCAATTTCCTTTTTTGATCAATTTCGGCTTTCGTTTCGATAAAAATTTGTCTTTCACTACAACACCCGCTTTCACACAAGTTGCTGTAGCTCAGAATCAGCAGCCATCCATCGGCGGGATGGGTCCCTTCCCCATCCCCAGCTTCGACAGGGAAAAGCACAAAAGCCCGTCCGTCCACCTCCCCCACCTTTCCTTCCCCATTCATCACCAAACACACATACATGTCCCCCTCCCCCTTTCCCTCCCTTCCCCCTCCTCCTCTCCTCTCCTTTTTCCCTTCCCCTCGCCAAACACTCCCTTTCTTTGTTTGCTCTGATCGGCCAAGATCCACCGCCAATGCTTTCCCTTTCCCCAAAATTTTTGTCCCATCGAAGAATATAATACAATGGTGGGTGGAATGGTTGGTTGGTTGGTTGGATGTGTCGGTCCTCCAAGTTGTGTTTTGTCTTTGAATAGGTACCAAAGCAAAAGCATTGCTCATCTCGGTACTCACAAGAATGCAAACTGCTTTTAAGCTTCTTTCGGGTTTTAGAATTTTCCTTTTTCCAATATCGAATATTTGGGAGATCAAAGGGGTATATGGTATATCCGTCCTTAAAACAAAACAGTAGCTGGGCGTGATTCGGGGATTCATTTTTGGAATGAGACTGGGCATAAGTTACTGCTGGAGATGAACATATGATCTCTTAACTGCCTCAAACTTCTCATCAAAACTGTTACTTCAGATTTATAGCAACATTCTATGGGCTCTCAAAAATGGGGATACCTTGTCTACAGATCGGTAGGCTAATTAAAGTCGGGTGATCTCCAAATGGGGTGCAAAATATAAAAATGAAACTCATCTGCTTACTTTTAAATTTCATCTAAAATTTTGATCAAACTTTTCTTCTGTCTGATGTTGTGTTGATCAATGGGGATACGGGGCTGATCAGGAAAGGGTCCGTTTGTCTGTGTTGTCGCTTTCGTCAATCATTTTTCCTCCTTCCCCATCCACCCACCCATTCATCCAACTTCTCCTCTCTCATACCCATCATCTTCCTGCGGGCTCCAAATTTTTTCTTTTTAAACGGTTCTTTTTTTACTTTTCTTCTGTGGGCTGTTTGTGGTTCCTTAAATTCAAACTTTTAAAATCCATACCACTTTACGTTTTTCGGATTTTCCATATTGATATTCCTATTTTTCTTCTTCGAGTTTTGTGTTTGCCATCGCTCATTTCCTGCGAATCACCCTAAACTCCCTACCCTCCCCATACTTCCAAACTCATCGTTCTTTTTGCCCTCCACCCCTCTCTCTTCCCCTATTTCAGTCCCTCCCCCTCCCTTTTTTCTAATCCATTCACATTCTCCTCCCCCCCCTCTCCCCCATTTCCATCCATTCCTTCCTTTCTTCGCCCCCCCCTCCCATCTTTCCTCCCATTTTCGCTTTCCCCATCAAATCCTGCCTTGGCCAAAGTGCTCACCGACTGATGCTTCTTTCTCTCTTTCTTTCCTGGCAATATATCGCTCCACCACCCTTCCCTTTCAGCCAAAATGGGGGAGAGGGGAGAGAAGGAAGGAAAGGCTACTAGGAAATAGGAAATGACAATGACTTGCGGACACATCATCCACTTCCTTCGTTTTTGGCATTACGTTGCATTGTTCCGTTTTTTTAATAATTATTAACGAGTGTACTCGTTATAAAAAATTAAAAACAAATATGTATATTAATTATAGTTTTGCATAAGCAGTCATGTTGAAATATCTTTGTGATTTTTCTCACGCGTCACCATTTTAAGCAATGGTGGAGAATTTTAAAAATATATGTTTACATATAAAAATCTCATATGTTGCGAAGTGTGGGCGTTGTAGTGAATTTATAAACCGTGGGTTGCGAAGAGTCTGGGTCTCAATTTTAACTGGGTTAAAATTGTAAAAAAAAGATGTTGTTTTCGAGCGAAAACAGCAAATTTTAACGAATCCGAATTTTTATGATTTTAAGCCATTTTTAAGTTTTTAACTGCATTTCTTTTACCCCGAAAAACGACCCGGGGCTCCCGGTCGAGGTAAAAATTTTCAATCCCCGACCCCGTTCCCCGGCTATCAGTACCTCGGGATCCTCGGCCCCCGAAAAACTCGAGTTTACGGGGGGATCAACCCTAGTATTAATTTTTTTCTCGATTTTACGGGGGGGGGGATCAACCCTAGTATTATTTTTTTTCCTCTCTTTTTTTCTTTGTCTTCAATATTTCCTTCTTTTCTCACTCTCTTTCCTCTTTCTCCTTCCTTACTCACTCTTCCTTTCTCTAAAATTTATCTTTTCTCTCTTTCTTGCGTTCCTCCTCTCCTCTCTTTCTATCATTCATTCTTCATTTATTTTCTTTTTAGGAATCTCATTTTATTCCTTTATTTCATTGGTTTCCTTCCCTATTCCTTACTCAATTTTTCTTTTCTTTTTCCCGTTCTCTCTCTTTTTTTCTCCTTTCCTATTCCACTACAAACAAAAAAAATCCCTCTTTTATCATTTTGTATGAGAAAAGGTTTTTTGGCTCCAAAACTGAACGCCAACACGCTATTTCTTTTCTTTTTTCTCTACTGGAGCCAAAAAACACTGCCATTTTGTATTTAAATAAACATAATGCCAAACATTACATCAAAATATTGCCAAAATTAAATGTTCCGAAATATGGAAGGACACTACTCAATTAATAAAGAGTGGATTTGTTTTGTCATTCCATCGACGGTGAATAATGGCTCAAAATATTTTTAGAATTGTTTGCTCTCTCTTTTCTGCTTCCATTTCAATTTTGAATCTTCTTCTAGAAAATACTCAAAAAAGGATCCGAAACACCTGCCTGTTCCAAACTCTGTCCCAGAAAATTACAAAGTGGGCAGAACTTTCAAACGGTCTCGAATTGGTACTTTGATCTCGACAACCCAATTTAAGATGGTGTTAAAATAATGGATGGGAAAAAGTGATGATGATGATGATGATGATGATTAGAGGACGGATTTTTATTGATGTAAAATGGTGGTTTTATGGCCGTAAAATATTGATAAAAAAATTAGCAAAATATTGACAAATATGGCAAAATATTGAAACAATTTGCTGGTTTTTATACGGTATAATTTATCCAAAAATCGCTTTTGTTTCTCGCGATTTCATATTCCGGGTAAATCTAGTCCTATTATCTGCCAAAATAAGTCCCTCATCGACAAACTTGTGGTTTGTCCTGTTTACCATTTTTACAACGGCGGGATGAGATGTGAAAAAGTGACTTGAGTCCAATTTGCCAACGATTAAGCCCATACATATCCTTGCCCGATTTTCTGCTTAATTCGGGAAATTGTCTAAAAACAAAGTGTTTTCTTTTTTTAAATACTTTACCCTCTTATACCCTTTTATTTGAGGTAATTTTTCCGAATGTTTTCCGATAAAAAAATGTCTGAAATTTTTTTCCGAATTTTTTCGGAAAATGCCAAAATATTGACAAAAATGCCGTAATATTGATAAAATGGCAAAATATTGAAGTATATTGATGTATAACTTTGTCAGACACATAATTTTTAAAAATTAAAACTAAAGTCGTTTTTGGGATTTTCTTGGCATAATATATCTGCAACAAAAAATTATACCATATAAATCCGTTCCCCAATCTTCCCTTCCTAATACAATTCTCCGTTCCTAATACATGACAGAAGGGAAGCTTGATCGATTCGATATGTTCAAAATCGAAAATGAGCTATTTTTAAAGGGATGAAAATGCAAAATTTGGCCGATTATTGGGTGTTTGTGTTCTCGTCAGTCCGGCCATTGCTTCTCCGCTTTTCCTCCCATTCCGCCCCCCCCCCATCTGCTTATGTATCTTCGTCCTCCCCCCTCCCCCCCCCCCTTCTCCCACACTTCCCCCTTTCGCCTCCGTCGCTTTAATCGATCACCACCCCAACATCATCATCATCCATCATCATTATCACCGCTCTTCACCACCTCTCACGTTTGGCCCCCTTTTAGCGATGTTTGGGCTTTGGGCCCATTGAAAAATGAATGTTTGTACCATGTCCAATTGATATTCTTAATGACCTTTGACCACAAATGAAAAATATTTATTTGTGTTAATTTAAAACCTAAAATACTTTTTAAACATTCGCTTATAAAATGACTTTTTTGCGCCTAAAATTTGCCAATTCCTTAATGCAAATCCTCCTCCACCCCCGCTCGGTTCTCTAAGGATCCTTAGAAATCCTTTTTTTATGACCTTTATTCCTTTTTTGGCTTTCTTTCCATTCGAAAGCATTCATACCGATCATCCATTCAACATGCCCCCAAACCCAATACTCGTTTTTTTCTTCAGTGAATGCATTCCTTTTCCTCCTCCTCCAACATCGTTTTGCCCGGCCCTGCCTTCTCCTCCTCCACATCCTCCGCCATCTCCTCCTCCTCCTCCCATCGCCATCCGCGTAAAAACTTCTTCCGCAAAACACCCTCCTCCTCCGCTTCATCCATCGCCGCCCCGTCTTCCCAATCGCCAACGGCAGCCAACGAAGTTGCCGAAGGTGGCGACACCACAAATGCCCAATTGTCGGTGATCCTGACCGTGAGAATGCTGATGCAGGGCAAGGTTCACTATTGGGGGAAGGGGGGGAGGGAAGGGAACAAACATATGGCTGATCAGAAGCAATGATTGTTATTATTATAAGTCAGGGTGATACATAACTGATAAACATCGGCGGAAAACACACTCTCAATAAAAAAAGCATATCCAATACATTATTTAGTCAGTGTTTTGGAGAGATTGATGTTCAGATTATGCTCAACAAATGATTGCTAAACAATGAGTCTAAACTATAGTTGGGTCCCCGTCCCCGGGGACGAGGTAAACCCCCCCTCCTCCCGTCCCCGGGTTTTTTGAGCAAAATCCATCCCCGAATCCCTCTCCGACAAAAACTAAAATCCCCGACTCCGGCCCCGATTTCTGGAAAAATTCGGGGAAAATACACTCCTAAGGATGGCAAAATTTTGGATTTTTTAAAGATTTTTTTTTGGAAAATTTCATAAAAATTTTGAAGAAATTCGGCAATTTTTTGTCCAAAAATGCTTTTTATGCATTTTTACCGATCCCGGCTTTTCCAATAAAAATCCCTGAACAGTAGTTGTAACAATGTTTGCAAACATAGGTACTACTTAACATTCCAAAACATATTCCCTACATATTCCCCATCTCTATATAGATTTGATGTTCGGATCAAGTTTGTTGTAGTTAAAAAGAAAAAAATTTAATGTAAAAAAATTTGAACATTTTTTGGTTAGGAAGTCGGCAGCATCATCGGCAAACGCGGAGATTATGTGCGACAAATTCGGGAACAGAGTGGTGCCAAAATCAATATTTCAGATGGTTCATGTCCGGAAAGGTATAATAATAATAATAATAATAATAATTAAATATCATTTTAAAATAAAATATTAAGCTAAAATATCAATTGAATTGATATTACATATGTATATCAATTGAAATACATTTTATATTATTAATATTATTATTTTATTGAAAATCCGAATTTACAGAATAGTGACTATTTCGGGACCAGCTGGCGCTATCGACAAAGCTTTCACAATGGTGGTGCAAAAATTTGAAGAGGTTCAAAAGGGAAATAACAAAATAAAATAAAAATAAATAAAATTTAAATTTAATTTAAATAAAATAAAAAACAAACATTTTATTAGGACATGCAGGCACTGCAATGCACGGCGCCGAAGCCCCCAATCACACTACGACTCCTGATGCCAGCTTCCCAATGCGGTTCTCTGATTGGCAAGGGCGGTGCGAAGATTCGCGAAGTTCGGGATGTAAGACTCCACCACCAGCAGAACTGCTCAAAATCTCATCCGACTTAAATTCGGATTAAATTAATAAAAAAATAAATTAAAAAATTGGATATGTAATACTTTGGAAAGATATAGAAGGAAAAATGCTATTTTTCTAATTTCCCGATGATATAATTTTTTGAGACGCTGTCTGTATGAGGACGGAGAAAAATTTAAAGATCTATTTTTAAATATATGTAACAAAAAGCTAATCTTTGCATTTTTTCTTTTTTTATAAATTTTATTTTTACTATTTTTTTATTTGTTGGTTTTTACCGAAATTTCATTTTACATAATTTTTTGTTCGAGCTTCACGTAGAACATTTTTGTATCAATCATTTCAAAAAAAAATTAAAGTAAAATTAAAAAGTTAATTTAACTTTTTTTCCAAGCAAAAAATTGAATTTATTGTTATTGCCACTTCAGAAAACGGGGGCCTCACTGCAGGTGGCCAGCGAAATGTTGAGCAACTCCACAGAGAAGCCAGTGACAATAAGTGAGCGCGATAAGTTTAAAAATTCAAAAAAATAGGTTTAAAAATTCATATTTGTAAAACTAATATTACCGTATTTGTATTTAAAACTACTTTGGGGTTTTTGTGTTCAAAAAATGTGTCATTTGATATTGTTAAGGCGGCAGCGGCGAGGCAATGATTGGCTGCATGCGGGAAGTATGCCAAATTCTGCTGGACGCACCGGCGAAGGGGCCGACCATTCAGTACAAACCGGTAAAATAAGCACAAATAAAAGATAAAACATTGGGTCGGATGGTGGAGATCAATGTGATCAGTAAATGTGAGATCGGACCGACTTTTTTGGGCCCAAATTTTTTCGGCCCGGCCCGGGCCGCTTCGTAATAGGCCCGGCCCGGTAAAATTTCCGAACCAAAAAATTTCTCAAAAATTTTTTCGGACAAAATTTTTCCATTCTTTTTTTAATAAAATTTGCTACAATTATTTAAAATTATACTTATACTTATAAAGCATTGAATAAAAAACCATCTATGCGAGACGCGCTGGTGCAGTACCACCAGGGCTCGATTTTTAAGGCCGAAAAATTTGGTTTGGTTTGGCCCGGTGAAATTTTAGAAAATTTCCTTTTTTAAATTAGTTAAAAATTAAGGTAAAATTTACGGGCAAACTGTTTTTAACTTTTTACCCATCAGTCAAAATCAAAAAATACTTGATAGAAGAAAAATATTAATATTTTCTATAAATAAAGGAGATTTAAAAAATATATAATTTACTCTCAATTTATTTATTTTTTGCATATAAAAATTTAATTTTTCTATTTTTCCTTCCTTTTTTCCCTTTTTCCTCTTCTTTCCCAAACACCCCATCCCGACCGGGCCGGCTCGGGCCGAACCGCGCTCGGCCCGGCCCGGTTCGATTCCCCTCAAAACCCTTGGCCCGGCACGGGCGGGCCCGACTTTACCTCAAAACCCTCGGCCCTGCCCGGCCCGGGCGGCCCGATCTCATTGTCAGCCCTGAGCAAAACGCGACACAAGGCCAGCAGCAGTTGAGGAAACAATGTGCCGGCCGTCGTGCTAACTGGTTCTAGGGCGTTAAAAACGCAATTTAAGCCGAACATGCCAAAACATAGGGTCAAAAACCGATTTAGGTCAGACCAAGAGTCGGGGCATAGATTCTTCAGCCTGTTTTAACTTTCGGACAAAAAATCAGAAATGTTTGCATATGGCCAATAAATACATTATTCGAACATTTTTTCCTATGTTGTAGATGACTTCTCTGATTCGGATCATGATTTGGCCATGGATCATGTTTTGGCCATGTTCCAAACTTTTAAATGTTCTGTTTTTTGGCCAAAATTTCAAAAAGGCTGAAGAATCTATCCTGACTATTGGTTTGGCCAAAAACCGGTTTTTGAACCTATATTTTGGCATGTTCGACCTAAATGGCACTTTTTTAATGACCTAATACCAGGGGTGGGCACGGGCCGGCCCGACGGCGGGCCAGCCGGGCTTGGTTGCAGGGGGAGCCGGGCCGGGCCGAAAAAATCAGGGCCCGGCCCGGCCCGGTAGGCCCGGAAGGCCCGGTACACCCATAAGAATTGAAAATTTTTTGATTTTTTAAAACTAAAAATTTACCGGGAAAATTTTGGCCGGGCCCAATCTCAAAAACTGGCGGGCCGGGCCGGGCCGCTCCAAATTGGGCCCGTGCCCACCCCTGAACCTAACCCCTAATATAAGGACCATGTCAGTGTAATCATAGAATTACCTTTGATTCCTAACTACTCACCTTTTTAATAAAGATCGAATGATAAAAATAATAAATATCGGACAATAATGATAAATTATTGAGGTGTTTATTTGCCTTTTTAGCTAATTTTTAAATTGCTTTTCTAACATAATTTTTTAACCTTGATGAGAATCAATAAATTTAAAATTAATTTTATATTTATTTCTACAACCGAAATATTGTATAATATATGAATATAATCGAATATGTCACTACAAAAGCTACAATAATAGCCTAAATCCATTTTTTAT
>JAQIYK010000468.1:0-14108 GCA_034700465.1 Rotylenchus robustus
ACCAAAATTCTCGAAAATTTCCTCGGCGGCGCCTATCGGCACCGCCGAACCCCCTTCCCGGCCTAAAAAAGATAAACAGATGAATGGCCCCAGCCAGAATTGTTGCAAAAAGCAAAATCTAACGAAAAATATTAAAGATATACATATTTTACATGATTTATGTGCTAAAATTAAATGCCCACAAAAATGCCCACATTTTGAAGCAAAATGCCCCAAAATGCCCACATTTTTTCACCAATTGCCCACAAATTGGCTCGGGCATCTGGCACCCCTGCCATCTAAACTCAAAAAAAACGTATGGTGATGAGTTGGGGTGGTGATGAGTTGGAGCGGTGATGAGTTGGAATGGTGATGAGTTGGGTTGACACCATTTTTAAGGCATATATTTGCCTATTTTCGATCTTATTTTCTGGTTTTTAGGCATATTTTATATTTTAGGCGCCTATTTTGCCATTTTTATTTGCCTAACTATCCCAGCCTTAATGATGATTGACCGCACACCCAATGATGATGGCCGGGAAAACAATGAGGATAGGCAATTGTATCAAAAGTTACGGCAGGCAACATATCTGGAAAATGTTTTACATACCATTGAACAAAAAATGAAGGATGACATTGAGTCCGGCAATTTAGAGAACTTTTTTGAATCTGCTCTCGAGTTAGTTGATTAGAAGAACTGAACTTCATAAATTTATTTTATTATAACCTCAAGATTATATTCAATTTTTGGGGATGTTGTTTACATTGGATTGAATCTGGCAGAGAGTGGCATCGTGAGAGTCGTGCGAGACAAGGATGATTTATATCCGCGAATTTACGAGGTTTGTAAAAATGTATTATGAATATAAATTTCAATCATGTCTGTATTACGAAATTTATATATCTAGCTAAAATTTTATTGAATTTAACTCTATGGCTGAAGGAAAATTTAAATTAAATTTTAAAAACCATTTTAGATTCTAAAAGAATTGCGAATTAGGTACTTGTATGTTTGGGGGGTCAGATTGGTATAAAAAAAATTTGCACGAACATACTGGAAAACGTCACGAAAATACTCAGGTTTTATGAATATAAATTTCAATCACCCCCCCATCCCCCATATTTTAGGTCCGAAAAAGTGCATTCTGCTCTCGTCCAATTTATATCAGCAAATCCGCACATTTTTGCAAGTGTTCATTTTTCACAACTAATGGTATTTTAATAAAAAGCGAACAGAATGAATTGCGTTAAACGCTATTTTTTAAGTTTTAGACGAAGGATTGGCATATCTCTGCTGGTTGGTGTTTATCATTTTTAAAACAACTGATCCAGAATTAACAGTAGTTATACTTTTCAAAAAATATTAAATACATTTCGACCTGTAGCATTATGTATGATACTATGTTATGATAGATTGGAGTTCTTGAACTCAATATTCTTGTTTTATAACTTTATAACAATCTTTGTTGTTCAACACCTTTTATAAGATTTTGTATGTATGCATTTGCTTCAGTTAGCACAAAGTTGTGTTCCTTTACACATTTCATATCTTGGCGTAATTTATCATCATCATCTGTTTGTTACTCCAAAACTAAACTAAAGGAAAAAACACTCGAATACCAAAAAGAATACAAATCAAAAAAAGGGAAAACTTGCGAAGAAGACTACTGCTTTATGGTGAATGGCGGCAAGCGCGTACTTTGTGTGGCGGAGAAAAATGATGCAGCCAAAAATATTGCAAAACATTTATCAATGAATCGAATGCGGACGGAAAACGGGGTGTCAAAATACAACAAAAATTACACCTTCGACGGTATTTTTTGTACTGGCGTAATATGATAAGTAAAATAATTGTTAAATTAAGCTGTATTCAATAACGTGGATTATGCATTTGTTTTTACCAGTGTTTCTGGTCATCTGATGAACTATAGTTTCCGAGAAAATAATCGGCTATGGGTCGAGGATCGCATTTATGACCTTTTCGACGCAGAAATTTTGCTTGATGTTGCACCCGAGATGAAGGATGTCGCAACCAATTTGAAGTTTGTTGGCGCCAGGGGTGGGTCGATTTTGAAAAGTGAATTTTTTTCGAAAAAGCCAAAAATACAAATACACCCCTAAAAATGGAAAAAATTTAAGAACTTTTGAAATTTTTTGGGATTGAATTTTTGGGAAATTTTCATAAAAATTTTAAAGGAAATCGCCCATTTTTCGTCCAAAATGTCTAAATCTTCCCGCCCTCGATTGTATTTTTATCTAATTTCTAGGCAACATAACAGGCTTGCAACGGTAACCCTAACCCGGACTTTTTACAACCCAAAACCCGATCAGGGACGGATCCAGCGATCCAGCAGGGCAGGGGGGCCCCTCCCCAAATGTCAAATTTTTTTTAATAGAGCTCTATATAGGGAGGACTCTAGAGTCCTCCCTCTTGTTTTCAAAATTCGCAAAAAATTCGCCGCGGCGACTATTGGCGCCACGGAAATATGTATTTTAGCTATCAAACTTATAATATAACCCCTAAAAATCGAATTTTCGACGCGAATACAAAAAGGCCGCCGCGGCGCGGCGACAATTTCTGCTCCTCCTAAAAAAACCTTGATCCTTGGGGCACGTACAACTTTCCATGGACAGAAAAAATTTCGCCGAAGGCGGGAAAAAGGAATTTTTCCGGAAAAATGTTAAATTTCTTAACAAAAGTACCTAAATTATTTAAATAAGTTTTCACTAAATTTTACCCAATAAACAAAAGTTTCTTACTTTGTAGGAATATTACTGTCTTATGCAATATAAATAATTTTTCAAAATTAAGAAAAATGAATCATTTTACCCACTTTCGAAAATCCTTTCGATTTTGATAATTTCGATGTTTTCTTTCGATTTCGAATTTTTAAAAAAACTCAATTTCGATAAATTTCGATTTCGATAAAAATTTCACTTAAGACCCACCCCTGCCCTTAATGCATATCTTTTAAATTATCAAACTTAGACGAGAAAGTCGCAAAGCTCAAGCGCTAATCATTTGGACGGATTGTGACCGGGAAGGCGAATATATTGGCAACGAAATTGTCAAAGTATGCACAAAGGAAAACCGCCATATCAATGTTCGCCGTGCCAGATTTTCTGAGATCACTGCAATAGCTGTTGACAGAGCCCTGAAAAACTTAGTTGTCATTGATCAAAATTCCGTAGATGCGGTTGATTGCAGGATGGAATTGGATTTGAGGATAGGTATTATTGTTGAAAAATTATAGAAATGGCTGGTACTACTCTATTAACGGGGAGCAAACTTTTAACGGGAGGGGTAAAACCAAAAATTTTAAAACGGTCAGAAAACCCCTAAAATGATCAGAAATGACCTCAAATTTGTGTAAAAATGGGTTTAAACCAATTTTTAATGGTTTTAAACCATTTTAAAAATTTAAACAAAACGATTTTTTAGCTAAAAAAAATGCTCAAAAAAGGTTAAAAATCATCATTTTTTAAGCTTTTTTGTCATTTTTGCGATTTGGTGTGACGAAATGGCATTTTCATGGGTTTTGAGTGTTGTTGGCAGAGGTGATCCGGAACCCAATACCCAAATTTTGACGTTTGACCGGAACCGGAACCCGATTTTGGAACTCAAATCTCGGTTTCGGCAGGAACTTGAAAAGAAATCTTTGTGTGAGGCAGATTTAATTGCTTTCATGGATAAAGGGAACCGGATCTGATCTTGGTTCCGCAACCCAAAAAACTCCGAAACTTCCAGAACACCTCTAGTTGTTGTTCAATTTTGGACCAAATTTTTTTTTGTTTGAATTTTCAAAAGTGCCCCCTTTGTTAATAGAGTAGTACCAAATGGCTTTAGCTAGTAGAAAAACCGAAGCGAATACTATTTAAAAAAAGGAGGATGAAGGTTTTTGGAGAAAAAGAAATAACTTTTTCGGAGACAGAAAGCCTGCGAATTGTGAACAAACTCGCTATCTATATTCCGACAAGAGGCAATTTTTTTTTCTAAACTCAATTTGACAAAAATGGAGGTTGCTTTGTTTTTCTTATCACTTGGGTTTTTCAGTTTCTTTGCATGTGTATGTTATGTTTAACTTTAAGGCGCCGCTTTCACTCGACTTCAGACTCTATACTTGAGAAAGAAAGCTTATCAATTTCTTCAAGATAGAGACCCAAAAGCAGTGATTAGTTACGGAAGCTGCCAGTTTCCAACATTGGGTTTTGTTGTTGAAAGATATAAATCCAACAAGGAATTTATCAGCGAAGAATTTTGGAAATTGGTTGGAAAGGACCAGAGGACAGATATTGAATTTTTGTGGGAGAGAGATGAGCTTGCGACACGCCTCTTTAATCGGGATGCTGCTGTGGTTTGAAATTATATTTTTTCTATAGATGTACCTTCGATTTTTAGGCACTTTTTGAATTGTGTAATGCCTACAGGCATTTGGCACAAGTTAAGGAAGTGGATGAGCATCCAAAAAACAAGTGGAGGCCCCAACCATTGGACACAATCCAACTGGAGAAACTGGGCAATAAACATCTCAGGATGACAGTTAAACGTGTGATGGATATTGCTGAGAAACTCTACCAGCAAGGATACATCTCATATCCGAGGTATAAAAGATCAATTTGTTTTTGTCATTTTCTATATTATTTATTATTAAAGGACGGAGACCAATTGCTATTCCAAAGAATACGATTTGCAAGGGATTGTTGAGAAGCTTGCACAAAACAATGAGTGGGGGAGCTTTGCAAGAGACCACATTCAACAACGCGGAGGTCCTATACCAAGAAACGGGAAAAAGAATGATAATGCTCATCCGCCCATTCATCCAGTTAAAAATGCAAACAAGTGTTGTTTCTTTTTTTGACCTTTTTCTTTAAAAATGTTAAAAATGAATTAAGGAACGAGATACAAGGAAACGATGAATGGAAAGTTTACGAATTGATTTCTAGACATTTTTTGGCCTCTGTCTCACGTGATGCAACTGGAAAAGAAACAAAAGTTAAAGTACGTTTACATAATATAATAAAAAAATAATGTAAATTTATGCTTAGGTGGAAGTAAAGGAAGAATTATTTACAGCCACTGGACTTGTGATTGATGATCAAGGATACCTTAGAATTTATCCATATGAAAAATGGTCAGACAAGGAACTTCCAAAATATCAGATTGGTCAGAGATTAACCAATTTCCAACTAAAAATGGTTAACGGATTCACCCAGGTACATTTATTTGAAAAATGCAATATACATATTATATGCATATAACATATTTGTATTTTACAGCCGCCTCAACTCTTAAGTGAGGCAGATTTGATTGCTTTGATGGATAAAGGGAAGATTGGCACCGATGCTACCCATGCGGAACATATTGAAAAGATTAAACAGCGGAAATATGTTGTAATGAACAACTCTAACAGATTTGAGCCCACCACTCTTGGGTTGGCGTTAGTCGATGGATACGACAGGATGGAACATTGCCATAAAATGAGCAAACCAGATTTGAGAGCTAATCTAGAAGCAGATCTAGTTAGAATATGTGAAGGTAAAAACAATCGTATTTGTTATCCGTGTTTTTTAAAAATATTTTACAGGCAAATTTAGCAAATTTTAAAACAAAAAAAGACAAAATTTATCAGGAAAAAATAAATAATAAGTTACAATGTAAACGTAAATCTTATTTTTCATGAAAGGCAGGAAATCAAAGCAAATTGTCTTGCAAGAGCAGCTCAAAATATACAAGGAGATTTTCCGAACTACTGAGTTAAAAATTCGACAATTGGGGGAGTCTCTGCGAATTGTTCATCAACAAAACCATGGCAATATACGCTAACGATTATGTTCGACAAAGTTTTGTTCAGTTTTTGTGCTATATCACTTTTGATCTCTCACTCATTCTAAACTTTCCTTATTTGTTTGTTTATTTATTATCTTTATTAAAATATTTGGATCAGTTGTTGCGTCGCCCATAGATTTGTGTTTCTAAATATTTGCTGTAAATCAATTTAAGTGCCAACATTTGTTTGCTGTTCGCTTTGCAAGGATATGTCATCTATTCAAAACTGAACGCATCGAGAACCCTGAGATTATACAAACTATTTTGGCCATCATCAGCAATCCAGCGGAAGATGGTCCAGAATATGAGAATGGAGGACAAGAAAAATTGATAAGTGCTAGTCAAGATGATCGGGAGGTGGGGGAGGGGGAAAGCGGATCTGATTGTGAGAACTTGATCTAACATTTTGATTTGGTTAAATAAATATCTTTAACAATTTTGAAAAATTCAATTTGTTTTCAATTTTTTTCTAAATATCTTATAACATCTTAAATGCACTTAATTGCTAACATTTTCTTAAGCTTTGAATAAAAAAGAAAATGGACGAGACAGTTCCGGAATCTCCCCCACAAAGTGATGAAAATTCGACGCCGCTTATTAGTCCCCAGGATACAATTGGGGATAACAAAATAGCTATGGCGCGGGAGCTTATTGCAAAAATTAACAATGGCGAATTGGTTAGTTGGTTAATTTTCATAATTTTTTAAATAACTACAAACAAGGTTGATAAACAAATACTGGTGATTGACCGTTTGAATACAATTCGTGTTGGGAAGGCTAAAATAGTTAAACATTTGCAAATCCTTAAGGACAAAGAAGAAAGTGGGGAGGTAAGGATTAAGATATTTATGAAAATGTAGTCAAGTGAAAAATGCAACATAGTATTCGAATCGTGATCTGATGAGCAAGTTGGTTGAATCCTATGATGGGCTAATGAAGCAAGAGCAAGAATTCATCACGGTGATGAAAAACATTATCAGTAACTATCGCGAAGCAATTAACAGTGTCACTACCGAGCTCAGTTACCTTGCAAATAAAAATGCAGAAACGAAATTAAATCAAATGGCCGAACATAAAATAGACGCGACAACAGTAGAACAATCTTCACAAAATAGCAGGGAGCTGGTGTCAGAACAAAGTTGGTTTTTTAATTTGATAGTCTTTTAAATTTTATGTCTTACGCTAGCGCTCTATTAGATATATATGTGTTCAAGAGGATGTTGTCGATTGACCCTCCCCTCCAGGGGCGTCGCCAGAAAAAAATTTCGGAGGGAGCTGAACAGCCAAATTTTTTGCTGACTTTTTTTTATTCGCGCCGAAAAGTCGATTTTTAGGGGTGCATTTTTGTATTGCACCGAAAAAGCGATTTTCAGGGGTGTATTTTTAGTTTGTGAGCTCAATTTTCATAGTTTCGCGGGGCGAAAAATTTTCGAGAATTTTGAAAACAAAAGGGGGGAACCCTGTTAAAAATTTTAATTTTTGGCATTTCGGGTTGGGGGGGGGGCTTCAGCCCCCCATAGCCCCCCCCTGGCGACGCCACTGGCCACGGGGGAAATTTGGGTGCGGGAGGCAAGGAGGCGTGCGTGAGACCTAGTAGGGGATGAGGGGAAAAATTTTAGTTTGCGATTCAGACCTCAATGACCAATGCCTACATAGTGTCAATTCTACCTAAATAAGTTTAGATATGTTTTCATAAGTCGATTTTGATGGCAGCTCCGTTATCAGCATGGCAAAAATCTATTATGAATCAATTCCAGCGTTTTTTTGGGCTCAAAAAAAGTACTAAAAACATTTTACACATCCAACTCCTTTATTAATCACTCAGCTACTAGTTAGTCCATCTTCTATGTATAACCCTCCTTCCCCTCCCCAACTAGTCAACTAAATTGTCGTTTTTACGTCCTTTGGTTTTAGAAGAAAAAAAACATTATTATTATTTTCTAAAAATGGGTGGTCAAGGTTGTGGGTGGCGGCACGATTCGTTACAATTTCCGAAACATAAAAATTTGTATTGTATTTATTCAGTCAACGAAGGATGCTAATGCTAAATTGCATCGCTAACACGTTACATACATCAATGATAAATGTGATCATTATTGTATCAAATTGTACAGAGATGATTGTATAAATATAAGTGTATAAACTTGGCGTGATCAACATTAAATAAATAAACGTATGTGGGTTGGATTAAAAAGTCAATGATAAATATTTGGGTGTTTGGAATTGAGGGGGGAAATATTAGATGCAATCCAAATGACCAGTGAGATGATTGAAAGCTTCGGTGGGGAGACAGTCCCAAGAATTTAGTCAACCCATCCATTCTTCTGCTTGTTACTTGGAAGCTGCAGCTCTCGCATTAACAATTAGACAAATTTCTCATATTTTAAAATTATTAGCTCAGCTGTCATTATAAGAGAAAGCCTTCACTGAAAGGAATGCGTGTGGATATGGACGGGTGGGTATATTTGCATCACAAAATTTTTGATACCATTAAAAATCATTTAATATTTTGATTAACAAAATTTTAATGACCACAATAAGTGGTGACACTTTGATTCCAATTCCATCCGCATTGACAAGATATCTTGGCATAGTGAGAGGAAAAGTTGTAGAAGAATTTTCAAAGGTGAGCGCGAGCAGGCCAAACCCGTAAAAACGCAAGGGAGGGGGCAATTCTTAAGATCTGTTTTTGAGATCCAAAAAATTCGAATATTATTTTCTCAAAAAGTCCAATTTCGGTGTGTATTCTTGCTTTTGTTAAAGCTTTTACCAAGATATTTTGGAACGAAAAACGCAAAAATCGCTTTTAGCATTTCGGGGGAGCGGGTAAATTTTGGTTACCTTCTTTACCTCTCCCTATGGAGTCAAATGTTTAAAAAATTTGCCATCCTCCTCCCAACTATGCAACCATAAATCTCTAGCTTTTTCGGAGTAAATACGCATTGCAAAAAATTATATGTCATGGAATAAAATTTTAGGTACAAGAAGTGTGCAAATGTCTGGAAGTGAGTAACAACCAGCTTCGCGAAATAATGATCAGGATGGAACACGCCTTCCAGGAAGGGTTGAATCCAACCACAGGTCAGCTAGAATTTTAAGATTTTATGAAGTTTTGGATTTATTTATATATTTGGGCGCACCCCAAAATTCGGCCCAAAATTTTCAAAAACTCAAAATTTTTCAGAAATCCTAAATTTCCCAAAATTTATCCCAAAAACGTCAAAATTTCAATTTTTCACAAAATTATCAGAATTTTACCAGAATTTCAAAATTTTCACAAAATCCCAATAATTTTTATAGCTTCAATTTTTGTCTTAACCTAAACTCGTAAAACATAGATGGGATGAGAGGGGGGGGACACTACACTTGAGTCCGATACGAGTCACTTTTCCCTCGAAATTTTTTTTGCCGCGTCAAGCCGCGCATTCGGCGCGGCGTCTTTTTTGCTCGCCGTTCATCAATATATCTTTTGGCCGGGATGGAGGTTCGGCAGTGCCAATAGGCGCCGTCGAGAAATTTTTTGGAAATTTTGGTTCTCCGGAGAGGTAAGGGGGGCTGAGTTGCGGAGCCGAAGCGAGGAGCGCACCCGGCGCCCCGTAGCGGCCCGAGCGCAGGCGTAGCAGCGAATGCCCCCTGGCCATCTACGGAGGAGAACAGCTCCGATTTTTGGAGAAACTTTTCACGTTTATAATAAGGAATGATATGTTTGCCATTTTTTTAGAAAATTAGATTGTTTTAAATTGGACATTTTTTCGAAAATTAAATATTTTTGAAAATTGGAACTTTTTTTAATTTGACTTTTTTTTGAAAATTTGACATTCTTTGAATATTGGGAATCTTTTGAAAAAAAATTAAAAATTTTTGGCCGAGACAAAATTTTTGGCCAATTTTGAGAGAGGCCGAAAAAGTGGGCCGAAGTGGGGGTTTTTCTACCAGGGGCCGAAGTGGGCTTGGGGCCGAAGTGGGGGGGGGGGGGGCGAAGTTAGTTGTTTACGAACCCACTTCGCGAAGTGGGTTGTTTTTTTATATTTTTTAAAATAAATTCACAAAAGCTGATACTTACAAAAAAAGGTGTCCTCCCAATGCAGACCCGTAACCAGGGGGAAAGGGGGGGGGAATTCCCCCTCCCGAAATGCCAAAAACACATTACATTTTTATAACACATTACATTTTTACGTTAAAATGAAATTTTGAAATTTTTTGTTAGTCGGCTCTTTGTATGTCGACATTTTGTCCTTGTCGATACTTTGTCTGTCGAAAATTTGTCACTACGCCATTAAAAAACTATACTACCTATTTAAGCCCCAAAGGCTGCCGTGAAAATGTTACCAACCTATATACGAGCAGTATCTGTGGGCGAAGAACGTGGTGAATTTTTGGCGTTGGACTTAGGCGGCACCAATTTTCGCGTTCTGTTGATCACTCTGGAGGGCGAGGGACGTTCAAGCATGAAAAGCAAAATTTATCGCGTACCCGAACAACTTCAGAAAGGAACCGGCACGGCGGTATCTTTTTGACAAAAGGCTTTGTATAAATTTAAATCAGTTTTTGGTACGGATTTCTCCATTTAATTTGAAGGGAGTATGGAATAGGGAGATTTGAGGCGTGAAACCCGCTAGTGACCCCCTCCTCTCCCTCCAAAATGCAGAGCGAATCCACATTTTATTATTTCAAGAGCGTATTATAGTAGTACAAATATAAAAAGATTTGAAATTTAAGCTCTTTGATCACATTGCTGCCTGTCTGGCTAAGTTCATGGAGGACAATCAGCTGATTGATCGTCCCAAACTTCCGCTCGGATTTACCTTTTCCTTCCCCTGCCAACAGCATGGACTCACTTCTGCGGTACTAACCAATTGGACCAAAGGTTTCAATGTAAGATTCCTTTATTAGTCATACAAATTCATATTATGGATGTTTCATATTTCAGCACATACTATATGTATTTAACTTTTACAGCCAAAGTTAAACCATATTTTTATGTTAGCCAACTGAAAAAGCCGCCTAGGGGCCGCGTTTTTGGTACGGCGAATTTTTTACGCTGCAACGATATTTTGAAAGAAAAAATGCGATTTTTAACGAAAATTTGCTAAATTTTGTTTAAAATTTGGTCAAAACCCTATAAAAATTGGAAAATCTCGGTGCCAAGCGCCGCGGGGAAATTTTTCGAATTTTTCACTGACAAAAAGCAAAAAGTCTCCTCTTTGAAACTTAACTTTTCTACCGGTTCGGGATGGATGGAGCCCGGCCCTTCTGCAGAGAGATATTTTCGCGGGATCCCATCTACCCGATTTCAGATTTCAAAGAGGAAAAGGAATTTTGAACCCTAAGGTCAAGTCCTAGCCAAATCTCATTTCGATTCCTTGTCCTGCGAAAACATGTTTGTTTTTGTGCACTTTATAGGTAGAGATTCATACCATACAACAAACATTATAGATACCATCCATACCATACCATTATAGATACCATTATAGATTATAGAGGAAAGAAAGTTCAACCAAATGTTATTCTTTTAATTAAAGAATTTCATTCCACCGACTTTTAGGCTTCGGGAGTTGTTGGTGAAGACGTTGTGTGCATGTTGCGCGATGCGTGCCAACGCCGAGGCGATGTGGACATTGATGTTGTTGCAGTGCTCAACGACACAACCGGCACAATGCTGGCCTGCTCCTTTTTTGAAAAATACTGCTACATTGGTGTTATTGTTGGCACGGGTGAGTGAGTCTATGGAGTTTTCTCTCCTGCTTATTAGGACTCATGCAAAATCACATGCAATATGCACCAATGTTAGGCAGGCCCGAAAAGAAATAATTTCGAAAAATACATTATTATTATTATAAGAAGGTAGTATTTTGGTATTTTGATAGAAAAGTATTGGAGTCGTGTTTGTGACAGGCCCATAACCAGAAAAAAATCGGAGGGGGAATTTTTAGGGGTGTATTTTTGGGTACCAAAATATTCGATTCCTATGGGTTGTTTCTTCAAAAATTTCATTTTCAGGTGTGTATTTTCGGATTTTGAGCAAAAAAACGCAATTTTAGGTCATTTTTAAGATATTATGAGCTAATTCAAAGTGGAAAAGACGCGTATTTTCTTTAAATTTTTTGAAATTTTTACAAATTTAGCATTTTAGGGGAGGGTAGGTCCCCTTTCCATCTAGATCCGGGCCTGGGTTTGTGACAAATAATTAGGTTAGTATCAGGATATTAACAAATTAATTTCTTAATATTTTTAGGGTTTAACGCCGCTTATATGGAAAAACTGGAAAACATCCCAAAGATGCAAGGGATCCATCCCAATGAAGGTTTTTTGAAAATAAAACAAAAAATATATTTTTATTTGCAGATGGTTTGCCAGAAGAAATGTGTGTTAACACTGAATGGGGAGGTTTTGGCGACGACGGTACCCTGGATGACTTCCTGACCAAATATGACCAGTTGCTGGATGCGAACAGCATCAACCCAGGCCGGCAGCACCTGGAGAAAACCATATCCGGCATGTACATGGTTCGGAATTTTCCTTCCTTTGTCAAAAAATTGCATACGGTTGATATGTTTTTATGTTTTAAAAATCCAGTTTAATTCATGTGATAATTTTAAAATATTTAGGGTGAAATTGTACGCCTTGTATTGGAGGACTTAACACGGAAGCAACTTCTTTTTGGCGGCAATGTGGAGCAAATAGGCACACCTGGGTGTTTCCCCACAAAATTGGTCTCCGACATTGAAAGGTATATTTATTGTTTTAAGGAGTAAATCTAATTTTTCTAGGCAAATGCAAAATGACGACGAAGACAATCCATTCAACAAAATTGAGGAGATGCTTCAGGAAATTGGTTATTTTGCGATATTTTACACTCCATTTTTTATTATGGAAATTTGGAAAAATGAAACCCCCGAACTTTAAGGCATCTGGAACGCGTCTCCATCGGACTGTGCTAACGTGGCATATGTGTGCTCGTTGGTCAGTACGCGTGCAGCTTACTTAGCCGCGTGCGGTATTGCTGCTCTGCTGAAGCGCATGCAGCGTCAGTTCGTCACTGTCGGTGTGGATGGATCCGTGTACCGCTTCCACCCTACCTTCAAAGATTTGCTTGATTCCAAAATCGATGAACTGGTGGAGGGCAAGCACGAGGTTTTCCGTGTCTTGATTTCTGATTGGCACTATTTCTTTACAAATCAAATTTTAATCTCTATAAAAATAAGAGGTATTGATTGATATTAAGAATTTATAATTTATATTTAATTTTGCATACTGTTTCTGTATCTAGTTGCTAGTGTACCATTTATGATCTCTTAAAAGCAAAGTGCCTTAAGTAGAATTATGGTTTTTAGTTTATTTTGGTACTCAGCGAGGACGGAAGCGGTAGAGGAGCAGCTGTGGCAGCAGCAGTGGCGACGCGAATGAGTCGAATTTCGCAAGACCATCGGGTATTGGCTATTGAGCTGCTTATTGGGTGGCGAGTGTTGTTAAAAATGACTTTTAGGTAGAGAAAGCGGCGCTAGCATCCGCAGCCGCCGCAGTGGTAGCGGAAAATAGCGGCATGCTAATGGCGGCTGCTATAGCCAAGGCTACCGTAGCAGCAGCTAAAAACAGCGGCGGTGGTACTATAAACGCCACGGTCACCAGCAGTAGTAGTATCGTAGCAGTCAACCATCGTGATGACACCAAAAGAGTTTCCGACAAAAACATTGAATAATTAGGCAAAGCCAAGGTAGCCCATCTAGAGATCAGACAAACACTCCGATCGATATATCAAAAAATACCGATAAACAAAAACTAAAAAATCATCCCTTAACATTGATATACATATAGATTTTCAAATCGATACCTTAATTATTGTCGATATATCGAATCTTCCGGCATCAAATAAGCCCAACTAACAAAGCACTTATTGACAATTAAAAGAGCTCAATCTTCATTTAACAACCTTTTAATATGGTAAATAGAAATCGAGAAACCGTTGATTATTTTCATATTAAAATTTTTAATTTTCATCTAATCACCCTAAGTTTCCCATCGTACTTTTTCTTAATTGTATATCCTTTGTTCGTCATTATTTCTCAGACAAAAGTTGTAACATTTTATAATTAAAAAGTTTTTTGGCGTCCCGTTATTAGTTTCGAATACTGATGAGTGTGGCTAGCAAACCAATTATAAATATAAGACGGAGAAAAATAATTTTTATTCATCTTTCGGAATATACTAATTTTTATCCACTTTTGTTGTCTAGTTTGTGTTTTTGAGCGCACTATGTTTCTTTACTCAGAACTCAAGACCACAGGTGGGCTAAAATTCCCCC